>PVJL010007449.1:0-77935 GCA_004026885.1 Lyroderma lyra | reverse complement strand
GATATTGGCTCTGCTATTTTAATTGAGACCATATTCCATTGACTTAAATAGGATGAAAGGCTTTTTTTCTCTCTCTTGTAAAATTCTCAGCTGGTAAGCAGTCCACGAGGTAGGAAAGTTCTGCCCCATAAAAGTCATCTATGACCCGGGTTCCTTCTCTCTTTAAAGCTTCACTAGCACCTAGGTTTTCATCCTCATCCACATGCTAAAAACTGAATGTCACAGCCATGTATCAATTCCAGCTCCCAGGGAAAGATGGAGCAAGGGAGAGAAAAGGGAAGTAACTTCATTTAACAAACATGACCTCAAGTGTCACACAATATACACACTCATGTGCCATTGGTCAGAAGTTAGTCACCTGACTATACCTAAATATAACTAAGGCCAGACAAAAATAGTTGAGTAAAAATGTGCCCTGAGATGAAGTAAAAACAATGTCAGAAACAATATTAAATAGGACTCTAATTACAAATAAAGAATGAGTTTTCTCCACATCCTCTCCAGCACTTGTTATTCTTTGTCATGTTGATAACAGCCATTCTGACTCATATGCGGAATATAAAACTGAAAGCAACAAAGGAAAAACAAACAAACAAACAAATAACCCATGGACACAATCAATAGTTCAATGTTTACTTGGGGATGAGTGGGTTAGGGAGGGGAGAAAGGGGAGGGGGTGGGAGAGGAGTGGGGGGAAGCTAAATATAAGGTGATGGAAAGAGAAGTCACATTAGGTGGTGAACTTATACAAAAAGTTGACAATGCACTGTAGAATTATATGCCTGAAACCTATGTAATCCTTGCTAACAGATGTCACCCCAGTAAGTCTAACAATAAAAAAATAAATAAAATTTTTAAAAATTGTACTTTTTATAGAAAAAGTGAGCAAATTATACTATTGGGAAAGCATGAAAACTTGTCTACAAAGTAAATAACAAATAACAATAAGCAGAGGCAAAACAAAACAAACCACAGACAAAATATCTTTATTAAATAATAAAACAGCATCTCAATATTATCAAAGTCAACATGGATGAGCAAATTATTTCATGAATGTTTGTCAGCAGATATTTCAGTTTGTAGATGGCAAATCCTTAATATGTGAAGTTCGTATAGCATATGTGTGTTGCGTATATGAGAGTTAAGTCCATGATATTTTTCCTGTTCATTGTTAATATTCCGTGCTAGAGAAGCAGTTTTTTTTCTTTCTTTAGTTAATGGTTATTTTGTGAGTCCTGCATAAAGAGAATTGAAATCACACCTAATCACCATTATTTGTTCAAGTGAAGGAAAAATCTGCTTCCTGAGGTTGAACTTCAATACTATTCCTTCTTGATTTACCCAAAGCAAACAAAAGATGACTCAATACGCCTCTTAACATTGGTTCTTGGGAAATTTTTGAGGTTCTGAAATGAAGGTGGCTTTCTTTACAGAATGGTAGGTTTTTCTTCTAGCACGACCATGATCAAAGTAACTTTCAACTTACTCTAAATTTTTAACTTTTGTTTTGGATCATGTCAGTAACGGAATCTGTGCTGCAAACTCATGTGAGGATTGATCTTTGTTTCATATTTTCAGCAGCTTTTGTTTCTCCTCTGCTAAGTGTAAGCATAAGGTTCAAAAGGATTGATTTACATATCACTATTAAGAGTAGGGATGTGAACGAGAGGTATTTATTATTGATTTTCTCTTACATAATGGGACACTGGGGCTCCAGAGTTTCAGTGAGAGCATCATCTCTTGCATGCTAGACTCTGAGATTTTTCTCCTAGAAGCAGCAGCATGTAAAAAGTCAAGTTCAAATTAGCATGTTCCTTCAAATGCCCCCAGTGTGGAATTGGCAGACAGCTTTCATTAACTTTCAGGTAGGCAGCCTAAATACATAACGAAGAAGTTCAAATTGCCATATTAAATGGTGAGATGGCAAAACCAAGTTATAGAGCCTTTATTTTATAAGAACTACAAAAGTTAAAGTGTGGGAATGGTAGGTTACTTTATAGCACACTAAAATTTCTTCTAAAATTTTACTGCTCTATATAATAGGCGAATTATAAGGTGATAGATACCCCAGAATCCTTTACCCTGGCATACACTCGTCTTCTACTTCTTCAATTAAACAGGGATTTAGTTGTTGCTCTGAAGGGATTTTGTAGTTGTAATTAATATCCCAAATCATTTTCAGATAGGGAGATTATCCTCAGTGGATCTAATCAGATGTATCTTTCTAAAGCTCTTTCTGGTTCAGTTGTTCAGTGATGTCATCAGGACTCATTTTCCTGCCCTGCCATCTTTAGTATATTGGCTTGGAGTTGTAAAAGGATTAAAACAGACATAATAGAGCAACAGCAGTTACACTTATCTCCTTTTTTCTACTTCCCTTCTCTCTCTCTCTCTCTCTCTGTCTCTCTCTCCCCCCGAAACTTAAATAACTGACAAACCTCAAGACAAATAAAAACAGCTCTCAAAACCACTATTTATTCTTCTTGGATTTTGCCAGTCATCACCAGCAAGAGGCGTGAAAAAACAAACAAACAAACAAAAAACCCTGATAATCTTCAACTGACCCACTGAAAACTGCTACCAGCAGGACCCACACATACTCCTTTCTTTTTCTCACCCTGTAAAACTACAACCCCACTATGACTCAGGGAGTCATCCACTTTTCAGATGCTACTCCATGTTTATCAGATAGAGTCTCTGAACTGTATTGGAGTCACTTAAACAAAGTGTTTTCATTCACTTCTTACTCAGAGGTTTATTGCTTTATGGTTGTGGGATGGTTAGTTACCAAAGGCATGGATTGATCATAGTCAAGGGCAGAGGAAGTTTTCCTCCTGTATTCATTTTATTAAGGAAGAAATTCTTTCCCAGAGACTGAGTCAGACTTCTCCCTCAGATCCCAGGGGCCAGCACTGCAGTGGAAGCTAGAAAGGTGATTATCCATTATTTTTAGCTGCTCTAATAAGCCAGCAAGACATCCTGGGGTTGGAAAGAATGGCTACAGTGTATACAGCCAGCAGTGCATAGCATTACATTTTTCTAAAATAATATTAAATATATCATACTTGAAGTAGTTACTATGTTCAATTTCTCAAGACACAATTCTATGACACTCTTACCAATAGTTTGATTGTCATAGGAGTTCATCAGTTAAGCCAAACAGTTTCAACATTAAATAATAGAATAGTTTCCTATTTGAAAACCAGTTTGAGGAAAGCCGCCAAGAAATTCTTCACAAGAAATTCAAATAGTGGCATGCAGCTGCTGGAGCAAAATAATCAGCATTAATACATACAAAACATGTTACCGAAAGTGAAACAAGATGATTAATTTGTATGTTAATATCATTAACAGTAAGGGCCATGTGCTAGCCCTGGAGCCAAACTAGAAAAAGAAAACAGTCTCCTCCCTTACGTCCTCTGTTGTTAAAGGATGTGTTTCTGTTCAGGTCAATATCTATCACAGGTACCTTGCTTGCAAAATTAACAGTGTTGCTAAGCGACAGGAAAAAATGATGTTCGAGAAAGCCATCTCTTTGAAGCAATAGCTAACAAGAGAGCTGTTGCTAAGTGTAATTTAACATGTGTATAAAACTCAACCTTATGATCTTCCACAGTTAAGTGTGTCATGCCGTCCTGTACTGATAAGGTTTTTCAAGTTGAATAACAGGTAAGGAAGGGGGAGAAATCGGACCCCTCCTTCATGCTACGGATCCCTTTTCTCAAGGTGCCCAAAGAGGAGAGGCAGTTGATGGTTCCCACAGGTTTGTGTATTCTGAGGCATAAATTCCCAACCAGTTAGTATTATTGGGTTCTTGTTTTTGCAAGGTGGCCTCTTCTTGCCTATTTTCTTTTTTGGCCTATGTTTGCAAAACGTTAATCTGACTCTATAAAGAGCTTACACTGAATAATAGTAAAAGCCAATTGCAAAATAGGCAGATGATTTTAAAAATACTTCACTGAAGAATATTAAAAAAGTTAAACACAGATGGCAAACAAAACATGAAAAGAAGCTCAACATCAATTAGTCATTAGGAAAATCAAAATTAAAACCACGGTGACATGCCTCTTCACACTTATAACAGTGGCTAAAGAAATCCAAAGAAGAACAACCAAAAAAAAAAAAACCCCAGACTTGAAAGGACCAAGAGCTGGTGAAGGAGTGGAGCAGCCGGAACCCTCATACACTGTAGTAGAATGTAGTTGTAAAATGGTGCAGTCACTTTGGAAGTCAGGAGTTTCTCATAAAGTTGAACATACGCTTAAGAAACAGCTCAGCAATTCTGCTCCCAGGTGTTTACTCAAAAGAAATAAAATGGTATATCCACACAAGATTGTGCGTGTAAGAATTTATAAATAGTTTGTTCTTAACATTCCAAAAATGAAAATAAGCTGAACGTCCATCAGCTAGTGAATCGAAAAACAAGCTGTTAACTACGTACAGTGGAATACTACTTGGAAATTAAGAAGAACAATCTACTGATAAATGCAATGGCAGGGATGAATTTTCAATGTGTCATGATAAGTGGAAGAAGCCAATAATTCCATTTATGGGACAATTTGAAAAAGTCAAAATTATAAGGGACAGAAATCAAATCTATGGTGGCTAGGGAATGGGGGCGAGAGGCGGTGGCTGAATCAAACCCTTGGCAAGTCCAAAGTTAAGTATAGGGGATCAAACTGGTGAAAGGGCAAAATTATACAGCGAAAGGCCTGTATAGGGTGCATATAGAGAAGAGTGAAAAATTGGGTCAATAAAAACTTGTCATCAATACTTAGAGGAAGGTAATGTTAGCTGCTTACAACCACACTAGCAGATTATAAGAAAAGCAAATTACAGACCACATTTTATCATATACCATTTAGTGAATAAATATTCTTTACAAGAAGGAAGAAAATAGCTTATACAACCTGTCTGTCAATTTGATAAATTCCCTCTTTTTTTTCTTTTCCAGGAACTGATCTGCTCTTGCATGAATTGTTTACATAAGGTAAGTACAATTATATTCTAGATGCAGAATTCCATGGCTTTAGAGATGACTTAAAATTATCATTAGCCAACCAAAACCTTCTATGGCAATAGGTGAACCAAGCGCTCTTCAATCATCCCTCTCAAATGCATGAGCTTCAGGGCTTGCTAAATGCATATAGCCTGTTCATTTAATGTGGAGGGTGTCTAATCTTGTCTTTATTATCACTGATTTCACCAATGAGATCCCATTTCCAACATTCACTGTGCTAGTTGGAAAGTGACTGATTTCAGTAGTGAATCGCTGTATCAAAAATGAATTGTACAATGTAAGACTAGAAATAATGGCAAAAGAAATAATGAAGTATGTGAACTTCACAAGTAGCTGCTTCTAAAATGGAACTCTTCTGATTAAAGGGCAAGGGACAGTTGCCAAAATGTGAATCCTGGTTACAGCAATCAGCAATACCTAAGATATAGATAGCCTGGTTAATACACACAGTACGAATTAATACACATAAAATATCACAATGTCTATGCTGAAGTATTTAAAAGCAAATGACACAGAAGATGGGTATAAGTGTTTATAGCAACATTATTCAAAAATAGCTGAAATGTCCAATAGGAGAATGGATGAATAAAATTAGGCCACATTCCCATTAGGAAATACTACAAAACATGAAAAACACATAAAGTCATGGATGACTCACAAATGTTAAGTGAAACAATGAAGCTACTAGAGAGTAAATACCGTCTGATTACATTTACATGGAGTTCAAACACTGGTGAAACTAACTTGTGGTGATAGACCTCCTCTGTGGTGGGCAGGAATGAGATTGTCTGCAAAGTGGGAAGAGGAAACCTTCCAGGTGGTGAGAATTTTCTCTATCTGACTGTGCGTGAATGTCTCATAGGTGCATATACGTTTAAAACATCATCATGCAGTACACTAATGATCTGTCAACCATATGCATCTCACTGTATATATTTTATCCCTTAACTTAAAATCATGAGTAACCAAAATTTTGAGTGAATTACATCAGGATACTGGTATAAAAATGCTTACTGATATTATCGAACCTAATGCAGTGCCCCCTGACGTGTACAATGAAATATAAAATGTGAACGGTAGAGGGGATAAATAAATACCTAGCTCTCACTTCAGCACCACACTCTAGCATTCTCAGGAATCCTGACAAGCTGTTCTCCTCACACACCAACCAACACTCCTGTTTTCTTACAGTGATTTTTCTTAACATAATTTTGTCAGGCTATTTACTTAATGAGAGATACTTCTTTTTCATATGTGCTTTCTCTGTGAAGAGATTATGAAGGTCTGGAATTGTGTCTGATGTGGTATTTTTATTCTCAGAAACAGACAGTGCCTGCACATCATGAGTCTATTTGTATTTAGAGAACAAATCATTTTTTCTTGTTCTTTTCAGAAGTTGAATTTATAAGACTCTGTCTTTTGTGTTCTATGATGAAAGAGAACTGAGCTTTTGTTTTTCGATGGTATTTACTTTGGTTATTAATATTTTCATTGTACCATGGTAGGAGTCACTTAATAGGCTATTTCTTTGTCTTTACTGGATTCTTTGCAGTTTTAGATAATTATCATTTCTGCTGGACATCAGACAATCTTCATCGATTGCCTGAACAGTAACAATGGCCCCCTACTTGGTTGCATTGTATCTAAGTTACCCCCAATCCCCTATTCCTCATGAGCTCTGCAAACCAGTCTTCACATCACAGACCAAAAGGTCGTTTTAAAATGCTCTCTGAACATTCTGGACTAAGTGACTTTCTTTCTTATTCTCATAGCAGCACATATAACAACATATCATAATGTCTTGTTTGCATGTCCGTATTTGGCAACATACCATAATTCAGGGGAGAAATTTTATTGTTTAATATTCTATTTCTAGCATCTAACACAAGGCTGATACAGAGTAGATGATTGTGAGGTAAATAAATGGATAAATAAAAAGGCTTGGTATTTTCCACGTGCAATCAGTCCCACCTAGCATTCTGTCATCAAAATCTATACAAAGGAGACCTCTTAAATCGCTTCTATGTTTCTATAATACATAATTTAGGCTCTTTATTATATAAATATACTTTTCCAGGTGTTAAAATATGTCCAACTTGATCTTAATTTTTTATTTGTTGAATGCAATTTTATCAGTTATTCTGATGTCACTTTGTATTTGAAATTTGTTCTTCCAAATCTATTAAAAACTTTTTTCAGTGAACAATTTATCCGTTATGCCTTTTTCATACTCTTACATATATATGATTCTCAGTAAAATACTAGATAAGTAATCAATACTACTGTAATGAATACTGTAACTAACAAAGGCTTACCTTTGTTTTAAATTTGGTTAATTGCTATTTAATAAGTTTAATTTACAAAGTTAAATTTAAAATGCCACAGAACAGCAGAAGCTTACAGCTAGTGTATGCAGACCCTTTTAATTTACCAAGTAATCTTCCCCCACACCCACCCACCTAAATATGAAACACAAAGTATTTTTTCCATAAGAATCTCCTAATTGAATGAAGAAAGCAATTAACTATAAAGCGACTTATGTGAATGAGTGTGCTTCTGATTGATACCTTTTTGTTTACATACTAGTGGATTATTTGATGGCTGACTTAGTATGGAGGTTGGAAACTATATGGGGAGTGTGAATGACTCTTATTTTGATAAAAAAAATAGAAATAAAATATAATATAGTTGATCCTTAGAAGAAAACAGCTGTTCTTATAACCAATTTTTTCATGGCACACCATTCAATACCAAAACCATGGGAGGAATAATAAAATGTTTGTAAGGTGCATTAAGCTCCTTGAAAATAAAGATTGCATAACCACCAGGCATAATGAAGAACACAGCAACATCAGAAAAGGTGTTTTAAAATCTAATTTCAGGAAAAATACTGTTCTTTTATTATCTTAATGAAACATAAGTAGCTCCTGCTGACCTGAGCAACAAGCCAGGTTTTTTCAAAAATGAAATGTTTCTTGACTTAGCAGTATTTTTCAAAATAATGATTGGGAGAGGGCATGCTAGTCAGAAGCTTATAGCTACAGAGAAGAAAAAGGAGAAGCCACAGAATATTGAGACTGTAAAAGAAATGGATGATATCCAATCTTCTTAAACATTTTCTACCTATAAAAGAAACTTTTCAGTGTCTGTCAAACAACAGATGAAAGCTTGGAAACACAAATAACATTTACTTTCTTAAAAACTGCCATAGATCTTGTATCAATGTCTACAGCAATAATTCCACAGAATTTTGTTTGAATTGCACTTCATTTAGAATTACACATTTTCTATCATATATTTTTACCTTCACATACACAAACACAAACACATTTTAAAAAAGAAACATTCACTTAAATAATGCCTTCATTCTCATCTTTTCTTTTCTATTTTTTTTTTTTTTTGGGTTTCAATTTCTTGATGATGTTCAAAGCAGAAAATATTAATTTCGCTTTGCCAAGAGACATAAATAGTTTAAATAGAAGAACAGCTGACTTTAAGAATGGGTAGTAAGCAATGCCAGATATCAAGCATCCTCTTTCTTAATCTCCCTGGGCTGGAGGCACATGTCTATAAATCAACTCAATACACCTATTATTTGAGCAGTTTTAAATATACTGCTGTAACTAAAGCAATTGTCCATTCTCAAAATCAGTAACATAAACTCCAAATATAAACCTAACAATGAATCATATCTAAATATTTTCTCATTCTTCTTACCCACAAATGCAAAAACAAAACTCTTTTAAACTGGTCTTTTATCCTGAAGAATACTCTTCAAGAATGTGAAATTAGTGAGTGTTGAGAGTGCAGATGAGGATCAGTGCTTTGGGTGAGAATCCTCCCTTAGTAATGTCCCAACTGGGTGAACCCACACAGAATCCCTTCCTTCTCTACATCATCATTATTAATAACCTTGGAGAGTTTGCTGCCCCCGAACCTCAAGGCTAATACCTACCAGCACTCAGGAGGTCAAGTGGGAGGTATTTATCTCATTATTAGTTTCAGCACTTCTTTCCTGTGCAAACTTGGGCACATTACTTCATTTCACTGTGCCTCAGTTTCCTTATTGGCAAAATGAGAATCAAAATGGCACACTTAGAAGGATAATGCAGTGGTTAAGGGTAGAGATTCTGGAGCTAAACTGCTTGGGCTTATTATATCCTGGCTCTGAGATTTATTAGCCCTGTAACTTTGACCAAATAATATAACAATTCTGTGTTTCAGTTCTATTTTCATATGTTAGATAATAATCTTTATGAAATAGAGCTATTAGAAATATTTTATTAAATCTGTAACATGTAAAGTGAAGTTTTTCATGTTGAGTATTTGATAATTAGATGTTGTTATTATTGATATTATTGTTGGGATTTCTGAGGAAACCTCCTATAAGCAGAATTTCTTATCCATAGATTAAAAGGATGAGAAATGAAACAGAGAGTGAATGAGTACAGTGGAGGAGAAACCCTGGCCTATAATAACGGAGCTCCATTCACAGCAAAGAAACAAGAGGAAGAGGTCTTCCCAAATGATATCACTATTATTATCATCCTCCCTGCTACCAAGGATGTGATCTTTTTAGAGGCATCAGGAATAAACCACTTCCCCCCTTTCTCAATAACTTCCTAAAAATTACCTTTTATATTTTATACTCATGCATATTAAAAGCTAGAGAACTTAAATGTCTCTGGTCCCTTAGCCATGTGACAAGCCCCTTTTTAGTATGTGTGCTTGCCAATATAAATTGGATTAGGAGTTGTTTATTAAATATATAGCTGTTGTCTTTCTTATGCCAGACAGACAAAACATTTTACCTTCCACTGGGTTAATATAGGGATATGGCCATAATCATGAGTTCAGACTGTTATGTGGCTTTACACATACTGTGCTAACAAATGCCCTGGATAGAGTTCACTTGGAGAGAGAGGAAGATAGATAGATAGATAGATAGATAGATAGATAGATAGATAGATAGATAGATAATAAAACCAATATTGAGCATATGAAAAATCTCAATGTAGATTGAAAGAAAAAGACATTTACTAGCAATGAAAATGCAAGAGTAAAATAAGATACGAATTCAATTCACAATTGCATCAAGAAAAGTGAAATACTTAGAAGTAAATATAATGAAAGAAATACAAGGCATGCTTATTAAAACCAAAAAACATCATCAAACGAAATTAAAGAATATCTAAATAAATGAAAACAGATCTTAAGTTTATGGATTGAAACATTTAATATCTTTAAGGTGGCAATACTACTCAAATTGATATACAGATTAAATAATCATTATAAAAATATACCTGACCTTCTAACTTGACAAGATACCTTAAAAAAAAAAAATGGAAATTAGGAGACCCAAAATAGCCTAAACAATATTGAGAAAGAAGAACAAAGTGTAAGAACTCATAGTTCTTAATTTTGAAGCTTGATGCAAAGCTACAAGAAGCAAGACAGTGTGGTTCTGGCATAGGTAGACATAGAAATAAATGAAGTAGAATCGAGAGCCCAGAAGTAAGCCTTCAAATTGTGGTCAATTAATTCTCAGCAAAGGTGCCAAGAAAATTTAATGGAAAATAAATGTAATAGCCTTTTCAAAAATTGGTTCTGGGACAATTGGCTCTCCACATGCAAAAGATGAATTTAGACAAAGCAAGTAACCCAATTTAAAAGTGAACAAAGGATTTAAATAGACATCCCTCCAAAGAAGATATACAAATGGCCAATAAGCACATGAAAAGATGCTCAACATTATTTACAATCCAGGAAAGGCAAATCAAAACCATAATAAGGTATCATTTCTCACCTACTAGAATGGCTATAATCAACAAGACAGATAAAATTATTGTCAAGAATATGGAGAAACTAGAGCTCATATATTGCTGGTGGGACTGCAAAGAGCACAGCTACTTTGGAAAACTATTTGACAGATTCTTAAAATGTTAAATATAGAGTTACCATATGGCTTGGGGATTCTACTCCTAGATATATACCCAAAAGTAATAAAAATGTAGGCCCACACAAATAAATATATGAATTTTTTGCACTAGCTTTATTAAAAATAGCTAAAAATTAGAAACAATTCAAACATTTATCAAGTGATAAATGGGTAAACAATATTTGGTATATCTATAGAATAGAATACTATTTAGCAATAAAAAGGATGCAAGCATCCAGATGTGCTACAATAAACCTCTAAAACATTGCTCTTAATGGAAGAAGTCAGGTTAAAAGAACACAAATTGTATGATTCCATTTATAAGAAACATCCAAAAAAGGCAAATCTAGATAGAAAGTACAATAGATTAGTAATTGGTTAGGACTGGAAGTAGGAATAAGAAGTGATTGCAAATGAATATAAGATTTCTTTTTAGGGTGATGAAAAGATTTTAAAATTAGATTATGATGGTGTTTCTAAAACCCTTTAAATATGTTAAAATTTATTGAATTGTACACTAAAAATGTTTGAATATTATAGCACCTAAATTATCAAAAAATATCACGAGATATATTTTTCATGTCACCATATACCAAACATTATGCAGAAAATTGCAAAGGTAAATGCCTGTAATTTTCTGCATGAAAACAAAAAGGGTGTGGCTTGCTAAAAGACTTAGACATATACAAAACTAATTATAAATGATGGGACTACCCTGATAAGACAAATCATTGATATGAGAGAGAAGGAAGAAAGTAATACAACCTTATGACCATACAGATCCATCTTTTCTTTTTATTTACAAAATATTTTTGAAAAGTCAATCAATGATGGAATTTCTTAATTATGGTATTTTTTATAGGAAAGATTGTTCTTCATATCCTATGGTTATCATTTGCTAGTCCCATTGTGCTGTGGGTGAGGGTTGAATTGCTGTGCAGGGAAGGAGTATGAGTTCTTGCGTATGTTCATTTTGCATGGCGTGGGCTGTGTGTTTGCTTTCTTTTAAAAAGCCAGTTTATTTGCTTTAATAGGTCATAGAAAAAAAATAAAACATTCTGCAACTGATTTTAAAACATAAAAGCAAACCTTTTCATAAAGATTCAAGTTTATGTTTTTACCTCGTAGACAGACTCATGTCATATAAATACAAACTATTTTCATAGAAAGTAATTTGTTATTTATAGTTATCTCTGCCTTCTAAGATGAGAGACGATGTAGATAGAAAAGTAGTTTGAGTGGAGCCCTGGGGCACCCCCACCCAGAGCAGAAGGCACGGAGAACATCAAAGGAGCAGCCAAGGCGGGCAGTGAGGTGGTGGGAAAATCAGGAGAATATAATGTTCTTGAAGATATGAGAAGAAAATGTCCCCAGAACGAGGAAGTGGAAACCGTGTCAAATGCTGCTGAAAAGCAAAGATGAAAAAGCAGTAGCGACCTTTGCTTGCTGTTGTGAAGGTCATCGGTGATATTGAGAAAAAATAGGCTCTGTGGTGACAAGAGTGAGCAGACCTACTCAGGAGAGGTGAAGAAATGGAGAATCTATGATAAAGGTTTTTAAAAAGTTTTTCTGTAAATGGGAAATGGAAAAATAAAACAGGAGAGAGGGATGACGTGGGAGAGCATTTTCTCCACAAGAGAAGAAATTTTTTGAAGTAGTAAGAAGGAGGAGGATGAGGAGCCATTGAACCCAGGGCAAATCTCTCATCTTTGTGTCTCCACTTCATCATTTGTAAAATAAAAATACTAATAGTATCTAGGACATAGAGTTGTTGGAATAAATGAATCAAAATATGTATATATTCAGTTGCATAGACTATTACCTGGCAAAGGATAGATACAACATAAGTATTAGAAACTATTAATATTTTTGTGGGTAAGTGAAGCTCCAATCAGCATGCTCAAACTTTTGTTAAAAGGAATAAGTGTTTTTTAAGAAAACACTAATATTTGACCATGTGGGATTTCATGTGGCCCTGTATTCTGTTTCCTTAAATACTTAATATAAATTCTATATTTCTAGTTAATACATTTAAAGTTTTACTTTTGTTGATTTTTTAAAATAATTGAGGATAGATATAATATGCTACAATATGAGTGAACCCTGAGGACATTATGCTAAATGAAATAATGCAGTTAAAAAAGTAATCATAATATGAATCCACTTATATAAGGTGTCTAAAGTAATCAAATTCAGAGAAATACAAAGAAGAATGGTGGTTGCTAGGGGCTCGGGAGAAGGGTGAAATAAGAAGTTACTAATCAATGGGCATAAAGTTAAGCAAGATGGATAAGTTTCAGAGATTTGCTATACAATATTATACCTATAGTCAACAAGGATGTATTGTATACTTAATTTGGTAAAAGAGAAGTTCTCATGTTGAGTGTTATTATAATAATGGAAAGTAAAAACTTTAAAGTAACAATTTAAAAAAAATAATTGAGGCTAGAAATAATGAAGACAGATCCACTTTGTGAAAAACTCTTCTCTTGTCTTTTAACTACTAATTGAAACAGATTGAAATTTTATTGGAATTTTCCTATGAAGTTCTTACATTGTACTTTTCACCTCTTTTTCTCTTATTTTATCTGTCCAAGAAATGTGCCTGAAGGCAAATGACAAAACTGAGAAGTTGAAGTCAAAGAAAATAGTCCAAGGAATCATATATAAGACAAAAGTAATATTTTCTTTCCTTTCCCAGAGTACTTTAACTGTTGACATTCTTTAACATTATTTATTTTATTAGAGTCTCACAACAACAGATAATGGTCTAAATTCCAAGACAGCAAGTCAGATCTCCAGTTTATTTTTCTAAATACCTGATGTTCGTTTTCTTTGCCAATTACTCCATAAAATAGCCTATGACTCAGTGATTCTTCTCCTAAGTATGCACCCAAGGAAAATAAAAGCATATGGTTTATACCAGCTTTATAGGAAACTACCCAAATGGTAGAAATAGGATTTTTAGAATATAGTATATTCATGCAATGGCATATTAGTAACCATAAAAAAGAATGAAGTACTACACTGATGTACACAAACTCATGGATAAATTTCATAGACACATTGAACAAAAAGAAGCCAGACACAAAGAGCTTAAACTGTAATTTCATTTACATGAGGATCCAGAACAGACGAATTAATATTTGGTGAAGAAAATCAGGAAGGGAAATGAGGGGAAATGAGGGTGAGAAAATCCTCTAACTTGATAGGATGTAGATTATATAAATGTGCTTATTTGTCAAAAACCTATCAAATTGCACACATAAGATATGTGCATTGCACTGCACGTAAATATTACCACATACACAAAAAGAACTGGCACTAAATATTGAACTCTAGCTTAAGTTTTATTGTTCATGATGGTATTCTATACAAACATGAAGAGAGCCCTTACCGAAACACTAAATTCTGTGGATTTGGATTGGAATTGAAACAGCATGTACTCATGATTTGTAATATATGAATATAGAAATATATAACATAGAAATATATAGAAAGACACCTTTCTATATTTATCTTTTTCTTAGTTCTATCTAGAAGCAATGACACACCAATTGCAATGAACACACCTAACAACCATTAGTTTCTAAATACCATTCTCTATTAAAAGGAATCAGGAATACTTGAAAGACTGAGGCAGGGGGAATATGAATTAAACCTAGGGCACCCTGTTACAGCAAAAAATGAAAAGATGTGTGTGCGTGTGCACACACACACACACACACAGAGTAATGAGGCCATAATAAAGTGACATAGGAACCAGATAAAATGAATTTTCTATTGGTCTTGATCTTGAAGAATTGGAGCACAAAGATAATTAATAATAGCAAAAAGTATAACTCATATCATAAAATAAGAAACAACTAGTTAACACACATCTATAGAAAGAAGGTAACTAGATAAATAACTAGGGGAAAAGAAAAAGCTTTTCCTTATAGTAGAATGAATATTATTATAATAAATATTTAATGCACAATGAAGTTGGAAAAATCATGCATGGATGATAAAACTAGTGAGCGAAGATTTGATTACATACAGGAAACTTGCATGATCTCAAAGTATCTTCATATATATTTACTAAAGAAAAAAGAAAATAGGAAATTTACAATAGAGAAACCTGGCAGTAATGATTTTCACCAAAAAATCGAAGTTAATACATCAAAATTGTGTGTATATATCATAGGCCTCCTCAGATGATGCATTGAGAAGAACATAGCCTTACTGCAGTGATATTCTTCACCAACACCCCCCCCCAACAAATTATAAGGTGATTCTAAGAAAAGCATCAGACAATGATCAGAAACATGCCACGCTGCCCTGTGTACTTCAGAGACACCAATACCACAGACACAGTTCACATTGTCCCATTTCAACCTACATTGTCCGATCTGTTCTTATTCGGGATAAGGCTGATATTTTCATCTTCATCTGTCTGATTTCTACATCACTAAACATGGTTCAGAACCCACAGTGAGGGGAAGGAGAATGATGAATGACCACCCTCCCACTACAGCAATTGTGGGCAGCCTCAGCAGGGTGGCTGAAAAAGCAGGGAAGAGCAGCCCGCGGGAAGAGAGATGACACCGGCTTGGAAACATAAGCATTGATGAATAGCTCTTTCATTTCTTATTCTAGTTCCTCAATTCCAGTGACATTTGTCTCTCTCCTTGGATTCCAGAAGACATACATATTTCTTCAGAATAAATCCTCCTTTGGGACTAGGATCCAAAGTGTCTGAACTGATTCCAGGCATTATTCTTTCTGCCAGTATGGAAAATTCTGAGATTTATATTTCTGCGAATTCTGCCATAATGAGTATTTTAATTATGGTTGCTAGAAAACCTAGTCTCATATTCTGCTAAGGGGCATTCAGACTCCAAGACCACAGAGAAAGATACCATTTGGGGGCATGCTGACTACAGACTTGTACTCTCATGCTGATGTTACCGGTATAAGTCTCAGCAGTGAAGAGGAGAAGAAATGCAAATTCCAAGAAAGGAAGGCTCAGCGTGGACTACTGCTGGTGAAATCGGTCCTCTTCTTAGTCCCACTGTTTTTAGTTTTAAAAGTCAAGGTGGAAAAAATATACTTCAAGCAGCTTAGAAACAACCCTCACACAATGACGACACTGGGGTCATTATAGAAGAGAGATGGTAAAGTAATTGAAAATTAGTTAAGAATGTGAAATAGGGAACTTGCTGACACTTAACTATATTTGATGTCCCCTAGAGTCATTTCCAAGATTGCCTTGGCAGAGTTAAAGGGCATAAAATCACTTGAGCTGATTAGATTAGCCTTCCCAGGTTTTTAAATGCAGAGTTAATATTCAGATCTTATTTATCATGGCGAAACATTCTACTCACTCAAAAGTCCCTGTCAGAAACACGTACACTGGTTTGCCAAATAATGATGCTGTCCACAGACAAAGTTGTTTAGAACAAGATGAGAAGAGTATTCTCCATTGACACAGACCTTTTCAATTGAAACAAGTTAGGCAGGGAAGGGAGTGAAAATTCTTACAACAGAAGTTGAATTTAAGAATCAACAGGCTTCTAGTTTCTCGTCTGATATGTAAGAACTGTACAAGTCACCACACCATTTGAACACATAAAAAGCTGAACAAACTGAAAAAGATGAACAACTCTTCTTAGATCTCACAGAAAAGTGAGGTTACAGGGCAAACCACTGCCTCAAAAACTGGGAGACAGGTAGATACAGGAAATTACAACTTAAGGGCAGAAACCCGTAAACAGAAACCCCCGCAGGAGCCACTGCTGGGGCAGAAAAACCTAACAGTAATTGTCACATTCCTGCGGGCTCAGTGAAGAAAACTCTGGGAATTAAAAACTCTAGGAAGACCCAGCTAGAGAGGACTCCACACTTTTGTGAGTTTACCTCCAGGAGCCTTACTAGGTCCTCGCAGTGTATATCACAAAAAATCCTCTTCTGCTTCTGGCGGGGCGAAAGGAAAAAAAAGTAATAAAAATATGCCAGAGCGCTCTGTTTTTATCAAAGCGTAATCTGTGGAGTTGTATCAGAGACTAACCCAGCGGTTCTCAGCCTGTGTGTGGGTCACGTCTCCTTTGGGGTCGAACGACCCTCTCACAGGGGTCACCTAAGACCACCAGAAAACACATAGCAGATATTTACATGACGATTCATCACAGCAGCAACATGACAGCTATGAAGTAGCAACGACAATAATTGTATGGGGGTCACCACACCATGAGGACCTGTATTACAGGGTCGCGGCGTCAGGAAGGTTGAGGACCATTGGTAACCAACCTTGAGGAAGAGAAATACCCAACTCCAGCCCCATCGAACGACCTTCCATGTGGGGGAAGGGAACTATCCAGCTCAGCCTCTCTAGCCATCTTGTCTCCCCCGAGGGGAGAAGAGCTCTGAGAAGTACTTGTGGAGTTTGTAATGCAGGATCCCAGGCTCACCGAAAGGCTGAGACCTACTCACAGGATTACAGAATGCTGCCCTCTCCACTCCCACCCCAGCTTACTGTATTACTAGAGGCTTATTTACCCGTTTCTTTTACTCAGCTCATCATGGCTACCTTTCAACAAACAATTGCAAGGCATAATAATACATTAAAAACACAATCAAAGTCAGATATGGCAGGAATCTTGGAGTTATTTAGACCAGGAAATTTTAAAAACTATGATCAATAATGATAAGGGCTGTGACAATATGCAGTAACAGGTGGGTCATGTAAATAGAAAGATGCAAATTATAACAAAGAATAAAAAATAAACGTTAGAGGTCAAAAGCACTGTAACAAATAAAAAATACCTTTTGTGGCCTTTGAGTAGACCAGACATGACTGAAGAAAAATTTCTGAGTTTGGGGATATGACAAAAGAAACACCCAAAACTCAAAAGCAAAGAGAAAATAAAATACTGGAAGCATAACATAATAGAATATCTAGGACCTGTGAGACAACTACAAAAGGTATCATTGACAATCCACACTTATTTCTACACAAGTTCTTGTTTTCTCTATATGTCAAATTTCTCTGTGATAAAGCAGCTATGAAATCAACAACACTGGTACCTTCAGATAGAATTACAAATAGAGAGGAGGTCATATTTAATTGATAGGATTTCAAGAGTCCCAGACAGACTTTTTGATTCACTAACAGAACTTTAGAAAACTTGCCAATATTTGAAGTTCCACAAGGCAATACAAATTCCTTGTTTGAAGTGGTCATCCTCCATTAAAATACAAATGCCTCAAGAGATGGCTCCTTTAAATTTAATGAATCTCTTATTCCTTGATGTTAATTGGGGTAAGCAGTTTCTGTCAAATAAATATTCAGAGTAGGAGAAAGAAGAAAGCATCAAGTAAGTGTTTGGGAATGAAATTGCCAAAGGGCCCTAGGTATACAGAGAGACTTAACAGCATAAAAATAGAGAAGCAGTGGTGCTCCAAAAGGAGCTATACTTACAAGTATATCAAAGTTCAGGGTCATGCTGTTAAAAAAAAATGCATAATTGCCTTGGCTACCATTTTACAAACTTAACAAAATCCCAGCAGAATAGAAATGCTATAGCTTTCTTTAATATCTTACACCAAAACAGCATAAGGAATATCTTAGGGTATGACTAATTCCTGAGGCATCGTTCCTTTTTTCTCTATTATTTTTACTTCTTAGTCTTTATATTTCTTATACAGTATAATCCTCTCACTTCTTATTCTAAATAATTAAAACCTATCCATAAAACAACTCATCATTTTCAAGATGAGAATCTAAAGGTCATGGGACTTAATAATTAATCAGTATGATTTCAGTGGGGCTTCCCCTTTTCCACCTGTACAGTGACCTACCTCATAAACTGCCAAACAGGAACGATTGCTGGCCTGTCTCCCATGTAAGCACAACTTGTTATTATTCACACTTGATCTTGTAGAGAGGGAGAAAAGGAAGAAGAAGGAATTTTTTTGAGATTTCAGGTCAAGAGTTTCAAGACAAAAAGTAATCATTATTACGATAGTCCTAAAATGTAAAAGCAATTAGATTCTCCTCTGGTTTTCTACACACACACACACAGGGGGAGAGAGAGAGGGGGAGGGGAATAGAATAAAGTTGATGGAGCCTATATTCTAATTATGTGCACAGGATCTAAATCTAAATTTGGCAGATCACTTGTCACTCACAATCTGAATGACTTTGGGCAAGTTACTTAACTTCCCTGTGCCTCAGTTTTATCATCTGCAACAGGGAATTATATTAATATCTAACTCATAGGCTGTTGTATCAAATTAAGTAATATATATGGTACATGGTTGTGGGAACCACCCTGTGGTAGGTAGAATTCTAAGATGACCCCCAATAACTCACCCTTGTATGAGCCTCTCCTCTTGAATGTGAGTGGGACCTGTGAAGACAATGACGTCTTACTCAACATTGTGTTAAGTCATTTGGCAAAGGGGGTTTTGCAGATGTAGGTACTAATCAGCTGACCCTAATTAATCAAAGGGGAAATTGTCCAGGTGGGGCTGACTTAATCATGAGCCATTTCAATCTGCATCTGGGGGACATGAAGGAAATCAGAGGTTTGAAGTCAGAGACATATGCACCTGTGTACCTGACATTGCCTGTGAGAACACATGGCAAAAAACTGCAGGTAGTCTCTAGGAGATGAGAGGATTTCCAGGCTGCTCCCCCAGTCAGAAAACAGGAACTTCGTGGCTGCAAGGAACCGAATTATTCCAACAACCATGAGTTTGGAAGAGGATTTTTTTCTCAGCCTGTAGATGAGCGCTCAGCCCAACCAACACTTTGATTTCAGCCTTACAAAACCCTGAGCAGTCAATCAGTAATGCAGTGCCCAGACCTCTGATGTATAAAACTGAATAATTTTGATTCAAAGTATTATTTAGTTTTGGTTTATATTATTATTATTTCATGTAAGGAGCTACTCATATGAGTAGCAGTGTTACAGATCAGCATTATCTTACAACGTTCAATGTAAACCTTAATGTAATAAAACCTTTTTTCAGAATCCTGTGAGTTGAATTAGAGAAGAAAGTTTCAAGTTGCTAGCTATCTCTCAGGTATTTTCTTCTGGTTCATGATTCCCCCTTAGTTCAGAGGATGTTTCGTACACTCTAAGTATGCACTTTGAGGGGTTTTGTTGAACAGCATTCACTTCGTTCCTGGGTTGTCAATGATAAAAAATGAAGAACTAGATCTATAGTAGCAGAATGGTGGGATGATTGAGCATAGATTCTGACATTTCACCAGCATCAGTTCAAATCCTGACTAATTTCTAAGATATTTGTTATGTGGCAAGTTAATTGATCTCTTTGGGCTTTTATTTCTATTTCTTCATCTGTAAAAGATAAATCATAATACCTGAAGACAAAATGAAGCAGTTTATGTAAAGTGCTTACTGAAGTGACTTGAAGTATTAAGTGTTCAATAAATGGTAGCTATTTTTGGCAACAACTTGTTATTCTTATTTGTATGGTGGTGACTCCCCTCCCCTTTCTAGCACACAAAGAAAGATGGGAAAGTATATAGAGCCCTAGACAAAAACTAGTATGCTCCATTGTGAAATCCGAGTTAAGCTAAACACCAATAATGACTTTGGGTTATATCAACAACCAATCATATGGAGAAAGTGGCAACAAAACAAAACAAAACAAAAATGTAGTGTTTAATTTCAAAAAGTTCATGAGTCAAGAAATTTTGTAAGAAATGTTTTATCTATAAAAATAGTATTATTTATATGACAGCAGTTGCAAAGGAGCTTTTAGTTTCTGTGTCTGCAAGAGCCGTCTTGTTTTGGTTTATTTGTATTTTTATTAATATATCCTTTAGTATAATTACATGGTCTCAAACCATGTACAATCAATATGTTTTCAATTATATGGTCACTACACCCTTATAACTAAATGGATCCAAATAGTATTTTACTTTCGTTTCAACTCAGATACTCTGGTTGGCACACCTCCTGGGTTTGGTGGGACATGATTTCCAAAGCAGTATTTTTAATCCTCACCAACTGCCTTGGCATTCTCTAACACTTAGGATATCATCTCATCATACACAGTGTTTTGTGAGCTGTTAAAAATAAATACACACTCGTGGATAGGGAGGGGAGAAAAGAGAGAGGGTGGGAGCAGAGGGAGGGGAAGCTAAATATAAGATGATGGAAAGAGAAGTCACAGTAGGTGGTGAACTTATTATACAACAAGCTGACAATGCACTGTAGAACTGTATGCCTGAAACCTATGGAATCCTTGCTAACAGATGTCACCCCAGTAAGTCTAACAATAAAAATGAATTTAAAATAAATAAATAAATACACAAACAAAATCTTCTGATAGAACCTAAATAGTGTAGGGGACTAATTATATCGTACCTATGCAACATGCTTTTTTAACTATCACTTGGATCACCAACAAAACATTTTTTGATCAGGCATAGAACTGGAACATAAGTATGATGTTGCCCATGTATTCAAGGAAAATGTGTGACTTATAAGATTGATTACTCAAAAATACATTTATATCTACCCACCCCAAGAAAGTTAGTCCTGTTACAAGACTTAAGAAAAGATGGATGTAGCCTGGCAAGCAAGACTACGCCACAGAGAATACAATTTGGCTGCAAACCCTCTACAGGTGATTGGTTGTATCGTAAGCAGAAAAGATGAAATGTAATCATATTTAATTGTTTAGATCCTCCTTCAATTAATCCAATTAACATTTTGAATATCTAGTAGGCCATTTAATAACAGTTTTGGTTTACCTCATGCCTAAAGCTTCACATATATCAGCAAATTTGACACAGACTATGCAGATATAAAAAATAACATGTAAATTTAGATACTGTTAAAATCCTATAAAAATTTATGTGCCTATTTATGAACAATACATGATATTAATATATACAGAGCATGCCAAAAAATGTATATGCATTTTAAGAAAGGAAAATAACTGTATTAAAATTGTAATAACATATACTGATAACAAAAGATGAATACAAGTCACGTTTGACTTCTGGAATTGCAAGAGGTGCTCAAAGTGGTTACCACTGGCATCTACACACTTCTGATTACAGTGAACTACTGCTGTGTGAGGCCTCCTGGATCTTCCTTTGTGCACA
This sequence comes from Lyroderma lyra, assembly GCA_004026885.1. Classification (NCBI taxonomy): domain Eukaryota; kingdom Metazoa; phylum Chordata; class Mammalia; order Chiroptera; family Megadermatidae; genus Lyroderma; species Lyroderma lyra. The sequence goes on along the minus strand of PVJL010007449.1, from coordinate 55,849 downwards.
TCACACACAGTACCATGCATCTCAAACTTACAACAAATTCATGCACTTGTTAGGTGTGTTGCACACTCACACCTCCATTGTCGTACTTCTACAATGTTCTTGAATTTCAAATAGCACTTCAAAATGGTCTTGCACTCCTTGAATGGCAACTGTGCTTCTGACATTTTCTTTGACTGTCCTGCCTGTCACATAGTGATGCTAACATCCATTTGATTAACTCCATCTTTTGAGTACTACACATTACTACTGTAAGTCAATTCAACTTCAGAAAGTAATACATAAATAGCATCTTTTAAAATGTGTATACATCTTTTTGGCACCCCCGGTATATATTTCTATGAAGTTCTTTGTCACTACACAGCCTGCTAAAGTCTATACTATTTTTTAAATTTATGTATAGATATGCCAAACTTTTGCATCCAGGAAAATACTATTTTCTAGAACCCATATTTAGATATTATCAGAGTACTTATGAATGCTTTGGGGAGGAAATGCAATATAAAAAAGAATAATTACAGATGATAAACAATACACTTCTCTGTCCATTTAGTGGGAAAGTTTCAGGAGGCCAGATTTTGCCACTTTTGCTGGCTATGTACATTCGGGCTCTTTTAAAACCTTTTGAAATCCTGAAGTTAGCTTAGGGTTGTATATTTTTATAAGCACAGACAATTTGGAAAACAGTGTGGCTATTATTTTGTATAATAGCTCAACACTCTGCTGCTGGGGAAAGGAGGTCATGCTCCTTGGCTCCTCACAAGAAGGACTCTTGTGATTTCCACAGGATTCACAAGGACTGGCACAGTTACCGCTGACTACGTGGAGAGGCTGTTGACTGCCTCTGCTCTGGGTGGAGGAGGCCATTAGGCCCATCCACATGCATTCTCCTAGGATTAGGATGATGACCCCAGACAACAGACTGTTTCTGTTTATTGTGTATCTCAAATAGCTATAGAAAATTACACATTGTAGCCACAAGTGTACCTACAATAATTTATGTCTCGCTGAGTGCTTGTGGTTACAAATGGGGCAGTGTTTTATAAAAAAAGAATGACGTGGGATTTGTTTTCTTTTCAGAAAGCAGAGGGAATTATCAAATTCTGACTGTGCCTGCAAAAAAAAACAAACAAACCAAAAACAAAGGGGGGGGTATTATTTCTCTAAAATAAAATGTCTTTTGGCTTTTCAAATTCAATTGTTTTTCTCTAGGTATATCTTTATTAATTTAACTTCCTTTCACTATCACTAAAAATGCCTTCCCAGCACCCAGCATCTACCTTTTGAAAAATAATTATTGTTGCCCTTTATTTCTAGCCATAGCAAGCGACAGTAAAAGGAGGTGACAATGGGGCCCTGGCTGGTCTGAATATTGTTGGACACTAGAGTCCCACCATCCTAACAAGGCCAGCTAGGTGACAGCGGCTGTACAGACCACGGGGCTATGCCACGGTTAAAGAAGTTATTTACAAGGAAGAAATAGCTTATTATGAAGAGAAAACAGAAGCAAGAAAAACGAAGTACGTTTCTCAATCACAGACTCTCAGCTAGTTTCTAAAAGTCTCTTGTCAAGTTTATACATGTCTGGTTAAGAGCGGCAAACAAGATGCCAATGGCCAGAATCAAAGAATCCTTTCTGGAAAAAAAAATAGAGTCATTTTTAAGGTGACAAGTCAAGGGCATGAAAACAAATTATTTCTGCCATGAAAATGAAAGTCCCTTTTAGTAAAGTTTGTTCCCATGGCCAAAATTAGCAAATACTATTGTTTTATAGCGGCGATATCTGTGTTTGTTACATGACGAGGGGTGTTAACGTGTATACCACACATGGGAACTTCACATTACGTATTATGAGACATTGGAATCTGTTAGTTAGGAAAACATTTTTGTTTTAGCCGCCCCCCCCCCCAAAAAAAAAATAAAGTGTTAGAGAAGCTGTGTGCTGGATGTTCATACATTAGTAAAAACCCAGGCGTCTTTTCACATAGGCACCATGGAGCAGGCACAGTGTAATAGGGAAATAGCAGATGTATCAGTGAGATTGAACTCATATATCTATGTTTTAATTTCTATTTTAATGAAAGTGTTACATTATTCACTCTTGCAAGCAAAAAACGAATTTCAATTTTTATTATACTCAGTTGTGTTTACCGTATTCCAAACACTCGATGTCTCTTTTCCTTTAGAGATATTGGGACACAATATTGTGATGATGTGAAGGATTATATATTTATTCCCTTCAGTTTCTCCAAATTATGGCACTGCTTTGACTGATTTTTCCAGGGCAGGCAACAGATTTCGTTGCTCCTTTACAATATTTTCATGCCCATAAAACATAGGATTTGTGCATAGCCCAGGCCTTCCATTGACAGTGACTGCATAATTCTTAGAAAGGAAGGACGAGTTTTCTTTTCCTTGGGGGCTGGAAAAAAAGAAAGAAAACAGATGCTAATGTATTATGTAAGGGCAGGCACACTACCATTCTTTCAGGGAGACATTACTAATGAGAGCAATTAACATTTCAGAGCTGACTTGAGGCCCTTAACTATGTAGACAACATTTCTATTAAATTTTAGAATTCATATATTTTAGCAATTGCAACAGGTAATTTTGCCATTGAGATTTTTATTGCTAATTTTTCACAAATATACTGCTATGGTTAGATTTTAATTTAACTTTATGGCTCCATGTTGTTGGTTACTTGTTTTTTTGTTTCTTAGTTTCTTTTTGATTAAGTAACAAGGACAGGTGAGTAGAAAATGTGTTTCATGTTGGCTGAGAATATAACAATACTTTCATTACTTAAGTAAATCTGATGAGAAAAATAAAATATTCCTTCCTTAAAATTTCAGCTCCTATGTATAATACGATTAAGAGCTTTATAAAATTTCTGGGCAAGGTTTTAAAAATATTTCCAGTTATTGATTGAATTATATACCCTCAAAATTTGTGTCTTGAAATCCTAACCCCAGTACCTCAGAATGTGACTTTATTTTGATATAGGGTCTTTACAGAGGGCATCAAGTTAAAATGGGTCAATAAGATGACTCCAAATCCAATATGACTGGTATCTTTACATAAAGAGGAAATTTGGACACACGGACATGCATAGAAGGAAGACAATGTGAGGAGATGTATGGAGAAGATGGACATCTAAAAGCCAAGGAGAGAGGGGCTGGCATAAATTCTTCCCTCATATTCCTTACGAGGAACCAGATTTTGGACTTTTGGCCTCCAAACTGTCAGACAATAAATTTCTGTTGTTTATGCCATCCAGTTGGTGCTACTTTGTTATGGCAGCTCTGGCAAACTAATAAATTACCTAAAAACCTTTGTGGGAAACAGGATAATGGCCCCCAAAAGATGCCACATTCTAATCCTTGGAACCTGTGAATATGTAAATTTACTCAGAAAATTATAGAGGGAACAAAAGTCACAAGTGGAATTAACTTTGCTCATCAGATGACCTTACAAATGGGAGGTGGTTCTATATTATTATCTAGATCAGCAGTCCCCAACCTTTTTGGCACCAGGGACTGGTTTTGTGGAAGACAGTTCTTCCACAGAGCGGTGGCAAGAGGAGAGATGGTTTTGGAATGATTCAAGTGCATTACATTTATTTTATTACATTACATTTTAATTCTATTATTATTACATTGTAATATACAAAAGGCTATCCAGGTAGTAGTAGCCAGCTATGTAATATGAAAAATAGAGGCATTTATTGCTGGACTTTTTTCAGAAAGCCCTCCTGTAATGAAATAATTACACAACTCACAAAAAATGAAGAATCAATGGAAGTCCTAGGCTTGTTTTACTGCTACTAGACGGTCTTATCTGAGACAAGTGTTCAGTGTGGGAAAGAGGTGCAGATAGAAGTGGTAGATAAAATAACGGGTGGTCCATGTGTGGACTAAAATAAGTGTTGGATTCTGACTTAAAGCCTGCCACCAGATGCAGCCAATTGTCACTTGCCACTCACTGATAGGGTTTTGATATGAGTCTGCAAGAAATTGATTTATTATGGTCTCTATATGGTCAAACCTCTCTGCTAATGTTAATCTGTATTTGCAGCCGCTCCCCAGTGCTAGCACCTCAGCTCCACCTCAGATTATCAGGCGTTAGATTCCCATAAGGAGCAAGTAAACTAGATCCCTCTAATGCAAAGTTCACAATGGGGTTTGTGCTCCCATGAGACTCTAATGCCACCACTAATCTGACAGGAGACGGAGCTCAGGCAGTAATGCAGCCGTGGGAAGTGGCTGCGAATACAAATGAAGCTTCACTTGCTCACTTGCTGCTGTGCAGTCTGGTTCTTAACAGGTCAGGGACCAGTTGGGGACCCCTGATCTAGATGATCACAATACAAACATAAGGTCTTACACGTGGAAGAAGAAGAAGATGAAAGTAATATAATGTGATAAAAATTCTATCTGTTCTTTCTGACTTTGAAGATGGAGGAAGGGAGCCATGATACAAGGAATGTGAGTGGTCTGTAGAAATGAATTCCCCCCTAGAACCTCCAGAGAGTGCACAGCCCTGCTGATGCCTTGGCTTTAGCCCAGAGAAACTGATTTTGAACTCCTGACTTCAGAACTTTAAGAAAATAAATGTGTGTCGTTTTAAGCCACCAAGTTTGTGGCAGTAATTTCTTATAGCAGCAGTAGAAAACTAATTACAAACTTTATCTTTCCCAGGTTGGTCCAGTGTTAGAAATTCAATTCTGTGTTCAACCTCCTTACTCATGTCGCTGTTCAGATAACGCATTTGCTAGAAAATTTCTTAGGAGGTTAACTGAAAAGGAGCCCCATAACTACAACGTTTATAATGAGTTTATAATGCATTTTTCCCAAATTAGTTAGAGGCATTCCTAGATTTCTATAAAAATTCAAGTTCTGGACCACCTTCCATGTGACTACATGGAGCTAAAATTAAACTTATCCCTCTATAAGTTTTCCCTGGGCCATGATTAAGATAATGAAACAGTCATTAGCCACTTTCTTCACAATTAAATATAAGTAGGGTTGGTAACCTGACATTTTCTTTGTCTTCAAGTCTTACCTATATGTGTTTTTAAGGAAATAATTATAATAATTCTAGTCTTTCAAAAAATAATGAAGAAACAGGAAAAGCAAAATTACATCATGAGTGATAATGTGTATGTTCTTTAAATCAAATTTCACTCCTGGATGAGTTCATTAATGACTTTGACCTCACTAGAGTATATTTAAACATTGGAGGGGTTATTGTGCTTGATTGATTCTTAAGATCCCTTCCCCAAAAGTGATTCTAAAACTCTATGATTCTCTGTTGATGTACATCAAAGCTATAACACAAAATTAGTCTATTTTCTTATACTAAAATTTCTTATAAAAAGTCATAAAAGCAAGTCTTTCATTATTGCATCTGATGATTTGAAGTTGAACTCAACAACACCTCCTTTGCCTGGCATACTTGTAAACTTTTTTTAAGGATAAAATGAGAAAACATTTGTCAAAATCAGGCACAGTAACTAATGCACAAATCCTTTAAGCTTTTTAAAATAACTGGTTATTCTTTTAATTGCAAATTTTTAATTTAAAATCTAAATTACAATGGAATTTCTCAGAATAAGAATTTGATGTATATGAATTAACAATTGTTTTATGATTCAGAGATAGTCTTGTGGCCATTTGCTTATTATAAACAGGTATTGCTTGACTGTCCAACATGGATGCTGATCTGTGAAGCCCTAGCAGCCTAAGGCTCCTATGTGAGAGTGGGTTTAGGGGATTTGGGGTATAATATGAATGACAAAGGAGGCATTCCTGTGCCTGCCATTTTAATCAGATAGCTCTGCTTTCTCTAGTTCACATGTTGATTTTGACATTTGGTTGGAAAAAAGGCTTGCCTCTCAGTGTCTGTGAACTTTATCCTAGTAAAATTTACATTCATCTAAAATACATTAATAAAAACATTTAAACTATGTTGTAGATTGACAGCTACCCCTAGCCACATGGCTAACCAGAATAAAGTCATTTCCTGGCCTCCTTTGCAAATAGGAATGGTCACGTGACTAAGTTGTCACTAAGACATTGTAAATCAAAGTGGTTTATAAAATGTCTGGACGCTGTCACTAACAGGAGGAGAGTATACCCCTGGTCATCCAAGTTTCTTTGTCCTGATACTTCTTAGAATGTAATTTGTGAAAACTCTCTGTACTTTGAAACTTTAGGATGAAGTCTGCACCACCAAGGAAATCTGGAAGTCATCTGGGTACCCAATTACTCTTAGACTGCTGTCGCGTTCAGCATGACACGAATGGTGGGAGAACATGTAGGGTGATGCAAATAAGAAAGACAGTAGCCAAGAATATATTACAAGCGGGGCCAAGGGACCCCAGCCTCGAGGACTGGGTGTCTCGAATCAGGCCAATGCATAGCTTCTATTAGTGGGCATGCAAGGAAGTGAAACTGATTTTTTCCCAAGTTCTGTGAGTTACATGCCTTGAAACTGCTTTCCCCGGAAGTCCCCATTGTGCTCCAGCACTTACTGTGCCTTCACACACTAGTGCTTAACCCCAGGGGATGGAGTCGTTGTTATTACAAAAATATTCATTAAGGGAAATGGCCCACATCGTTCCTTTGGATCTGAGTCTGCTGAGACACCCCTCAAAGAAGCTTTTATCGATATCATTCCATCGGATCTCAGCCTGAAGCTGTAGGTGGGAAGCAAGGCAGCCTGGGGGCAAGAGATTAACCTCAGAAGGGGTGAGGGACTGTGCCTCACCTCTATAGAGCCCAAGCTCTCTCCTGATGGCCCCTATGCGACTGTGCTTGTCTTAGGTTGTTCCTCCCTTGAGAAATCTTACCCGCCATTGACTAAGCAGCCATCCTCCGGGGCTGTACAGGGTGATGTGAGGTGTGAGAGTGAGGGAGGAACAGTACCCCCGAGAGAGAGTCAGTTCTGTCTCCTAGGTATTCTACGCTCCCGTGGCCTCCACGTTTAGCTCCTGACTTAGAATGTCATGGGGAATGCATGAGAGGATAGACAGGTTGGCAGTTTTAAGGCAACAGACTGCCATAGCCATCTTGAATTATTTAAATTCAAACTTTTATGAGAGAGAGAAATAAACTTTCATCTGTGTCTGATCCACTGTCATTTTGGGTTTCTGATACTTGCATCCAAATCTAAATAAAATACTATCTTATGGGCTTTTATGACATTACCATAAAGACTATTAAACCTAATTGAATTTTTATAGCCAGATATAGAAATCATATCTTGTGTTTTTGGCTATTTATTCATTTATAATTCTAGCAAAGATTGCAATTGTGTGAAAAACCTAGATATCTGTTTGTTTAATAATTATTTTCCTTTTTAATGCAATAGATTCAAAGAATATGTGGCTTTCAAAAATTTGTTGCATTTGGTAAAACTGAGAGCTATCATTTCAGTTTACAAAAAAAAATCATATGTCACAATACTATTTTCTATTGAACTCCAATTACAAGAATATTTAGAAGTAAAACAGAACAACTACCCCAAAGAAGTCTCTGAAGAATAGGCATATTTGTAGTACAAGATTATAATCAATCTTCTAACTAACTGTAAACACATTTCTAAATCTTTTGAAGAGAACATTTTATTCATTTAAGTAAAAAAAGAAATCGTGTTACTCTGAAGATTCAGTTGAAATTTGTAGACGATAATATTAATAAAATAAATTGTCTTGCTAGATTACTCGGTGACCAAGAATGTTCATGATTCACTACTCAAAAAGAAACAAAAACAAAAATGATTTAAGAGAAATAGGCTTTTAGAAGTCAGAAGAATAGAGTGTTAGTGCTGTCCTTTAAGCAAGGAATATTGAAGAAATTTAAAGATGACATATAGCAATTTAATAGATACCTGAGGATTGACTACTGATAAGATATGCCAGAGAATGAAAAGAGAAAGGGAGTGTAAACATGTCAACATGGATAAGGCTGTGTTATCTCAGAGATGAATTTAAGGAAATCATAAGCAAAGGCCTCTGAGGAACGGTAATACCAGAGATCTGACCGGAGATGAAAATCAAGTTGCCTATTCAAGGAGAAATAGGGGACAAAATGACCAAAAGTCCAAGTGGTAGGAAATCAGCATAGATCACTGTAGGTGGCTGCCTAATCACTATCAGAGAGTTATAGCAGAAAGACCAGGCGAGGTGCTGGAGGTGAAAGCTGCTAGGCAAATAGGAAATAGCAGGCAGAAAATGTGGTTAGGGGGTGCAAGAGGAATGAGGCAGAAGCTCGGTCACTGGGAACTTGGAAATCAAAGTTTACCAAGACAGTCTGTGAATACCAAAGCTAAACATATGTGAACTGTAGGTGGAGTGCACAATGTTGAGCCATGACCTGCTGTCTGTACATATCTTTCAGCCTAGAACCAGTTGACCTTGGGAAAGGAGGAAAGTCGGCTCAACCTAAAAAAGATTTTAGGTGAGAAAGCAAACAATATCATTTTCTTCCAAATTCCTACAGCATCAGAGAAAGTAATACGGCCCTGTAAGATGGGAAAGAAGTGTAGGCCAAAGTTGTAATCAGGAGTCACTAGAGCACAGGTAAGGTGACAGTGGGATTTAAATAAATACAAATGACAAGAAGTGGGGAACAAGGGGGTTCCCTGGTGGTGTAGTGGCTAGGCTTCGGTGCTGTCAACGCTGCGGCCTGGGTTCGATTCCCAGCCAGGGAGCTACCCATATTAAAAAAAAAAAAAAGAAAGAAAAAAAGAAGTGAGGAACAGGATATAGTAGATAGTGATGATGGCAGGGGCTGGGTATCACACTGGGTTGTATACAAAATAAATCAAGGGAATTGGAAGAGATCTGGAATCAGGAAAGTACATCTTAAAAAATTAACATGAGAATTTGAGACAGCTGAGGAGCCAGAAGGCAAAAATGCAAGACGATGACATGAAAATAGAGGAAAGTTCAAAAAATAAATTTTTGTTGATTAAAACCATAAGTCACATCAGCAAAGAAGCAAATCTCTAGTTCTCAGTTGTTTGCCAAAAAGAATAAAGAGAAGAAATGAGATCTAGTTAAGATGGGCTAATGTGTAGGCTTTGGGCATGCAAATGAAGATGTTGAGATGTGTCTGGAGGTAAAAGGTAGAGACAGTTGGAGTATACTGCCAATTAAAAGGGGAACAATCTATAAGTATTTATTATTATCACCATTTTTCAGTATCTGGGAGTTCACATTAGAGAGAAGAGAAAGTTACACGGGCCTCCTTGCTTTTGAACATACCAGAAAACTAGTCCCCTCTGTGAGGAATGCCCTTGCAAAGATATCCACCCACATGATTTGCTTTTCATCTCCTTCAGTTCTTTAAACAAAAGTTATCTTCTCAACGAGGCGTCTCATTCTATTTATAATTGATCCCTCCACATACTCACACTCTTTCCCCTCCTCCATATTGGGTTAAATAGTAGCCCCCCAAAGTAAGTCTGCCCAAACGCTGTGACTATGACCTTCTCTGGGAAAAGGAACTTTGCAGATGTCAACTACTTAAGGATGTTGAGATGAGAAGATCCTGGATTGAGGATGGGCCTGAATTTCAACGTCAATTGTCCTCATAGCGAAAGGCAGAAGGAGACTTCAGACACAAGCTTGGGGAGAGAGCCACGTGAAGAAGGGGCAGGGATGGGAGTGACCCTGCCGCAAACTGGGGTGTGTCTGGAGCCAGCGGAAGCTGGAAGAGCAAGAAAGATTCTCCCTTGGAGCCTTCTGAGGGTCTTCCGGCCTCCAAAACCGGGAGAGAATAAATTGCTGTTGCTTTAAACTATCAAATTTGTGGTAATTTGGAGGAGTTCCTGGGTGGTGCAGTGGCTAAGGCTTCGGCACTGTCAGCGCTGCGGCCTGGGTTCGATTCCCAGCCAGGGAGCTACCCACGTTGAAAAAAAAAATTTTGTGGTAATCTGTTATGACAGCCCTGGAAAACAAATTAATAGTTCTTAACAGTACCTGACACGTTATATATTTTACTTATTGTATTTTCTGTTATATGATCTGTCTTTCCCCACAGAATGTCAGTTCCTACTCAGCGGGGGTTTCTTACCTTCTTGGTTAGTAGCCATATCCCTAGCACCTAGGACCAGTGTTGCCACATGTTAAATGCTCCATAAGCGTTTGCTGAAAAAGTAAGTGATTACATATCTAAATGGATTTTTTAAAAAAGGGTGTGTGTGTTCTGCATTTGTGTCTTTATGGAACAGAGAAAACCGAGTACCCTAGAAGTAAAGCGTGAGATTGAGAGGCCCAGGCAAGTGGAAACATCGGTGTGGAAATGACCAGAAGACCGTAAGTCTCCTGCAGCTCCGGATCCTGAAGAAGTTATGGGGATGAGCTGAATTCTGAATTGCACAAACTTTGCCCACACAAATGGTGGTGGGTTGTGGCTTCCTATACTAACAAAGTCCTTGCTCTGCTCAGAGGGTATTATTTTAAATAAATTTCAGTGTTTCCAACCAAAAAGACAGAATGCAAAACTCCCACAGTGCAGTGAAAGAGAATAAGACCATGGCTGTCATCAGAAGATTTAGATTAAAAACTTTCACATATAGGAAAAGAGATGGTGGCAAAGGGTGTTTTAAATTATAGCTGACAATAAAGTAATGCCTACAAAAAACCTTAAAACGTGTTTATTTTTTTTTCACTCAGCAAATTCATTTCTCAGAAATTATTATGTGCCCAAATATTTAATTGCAAGGATAATTACCACAGTGTTATTTGTAATAGGAAAAAAATAGCAGTAAATTGTGTTCAACAATAGTGTTTTTTAAATGAATTTCAAAATGCCCATTCAAGATGTCATAGAAGTATGTTTATTGAAAAGGAAAGAAACTCGTGATACATTCAGTGAAAAAGAAAGGGTACTAAACAGAATATACAGTGGCTTTGAGTTTTGAAGTACAGAAGATACATCAACAATCTGAAAGACGTATACAATATAGTAGACTAATGGATGATGCTTACTTTCTCTTAGTTTATCAAAATGTTTATAGTGGGTATGTGCCACTTTTATAGTAAAGGGAAAAGAGTAGATTTATTTTAAAAACGAATCTAGTTTATGAAGTTTTGTGTTTAAAATTTTAAATTTAAACCTTTGAGCAATTTCAGATAAAGAGATTGATAACTTTTTCATTGATATCATCGAAGACCATCTCTAATAGCACCAGCAAGGTGATTAGGGTAAATTATGTATAAAAGAAAAAGTAGAACTTGAATGTTTAAAAAAAGAAAAAGAAAAAGGAAACGTAAATCGAAGTAGAAATACTTTAGTCACTCCTTGGCAAAGATTTCATGATTTCTAATGAAGAAAAATTATCATTAACATTGGAACACTCATGATAACAATGTAGTTGGTTGTTTATAATTATAGTTAACTATATAATAATGTAGATTTAGTCACCATTAAATATATTCTTTACTGTCTTAATAAAGTCTTCAGTTATAAAAACCTTTTGTGTTTGGTTTCAGGAGATAAACTCTAACCAACTTTGCAACAGCATAATTCTGTTGTCCAGAAAGCAAAATCAAGGTAAGTAGTTTTCCTTACACAAAAGAAATAAATTAAATTAATCTTAACTTAGGCTGGGTTTGAAACCTAATATAAAAACAAATACTGAGACAATGGTATTTCAAAATAAATTATCAAACAGAAAAAAAAAGCAAAACCTCAAATTTCAGAAAATTTTTGCCCAAACCCAATAGCCTTCACTTTCTATTCTCTTTATTAAGTACTGACAGTAGCCAATTATTAAGAAAATCTACTTGTAAAGAAATTGAATATTACTGAGTATTAATAATGTGTGCAGGAGAAAATGTAGTCCTTTCAATAAGAAAGTTTCCTGACAGATAAAGAAAATAGCCTAGAAAAACAGGAGCACTCGTGTTTTGCCCTGTGAAGGACTGCATATCCATAATGTCCCCTCTCTCCTCTGCCCCCTGCCCTCCAGGCAGAGTTCAAGTTTAAGATGTTCACAGGCTTATTAATAACTACCTTTCCTTGGTACGATGCTCATGTTTTATTTAAGAAGCTATTCTTTGATCAAGTGAAGTATCTGATCAACCAAATTCCACTAAGTTACAAAAGTAGTGTTGCCTTCTAAGGCGCAAAAATTTTTAAGAGTAAAAAATTAATGACTCAGGCATTGATAGACCTGAATTAATACAATTTTTATGGGGAGAAAAATTTTGTTTGACCTCAAAATACTTCATAAACCCATGAATTTACTTCCAAGTAAGGTTGGTCATCCTTACGTGTCAATCCTTTGTTTGCATGAAAACACACATGTAAACAGGCTTTCTTGTAATAGGAAGTCTATAAACCCTGATTAGCTTCCCTTAATATAAATTGTGAGAAATAAAAATATAGATATTTCTAAGTTCTTCTGAATTTTTTCAATAAATGTTGTCTTACCAATATGACTTGAAAAGATTAGGAAACAAAAAAGACCTTATCCCTTGTAAAGTTCAGACCAAGGGGATAAAAATACTAAACAGTTCTAAGAACATATGAGGTAGAAAATGCATTTAATCAGTTCTCATCATGCCACCAAATGTGACTTTGCATTTAGCAGAAACTTTTTATACTCACCCTTTTAAATCTAAATTTATTGAGAAGAATGTCTTTGGTTTATTTTTGAATAGAAGGCTATGATGAATGATGCGTTTTGTTTTTTTTCTTCTTCTTCCAATAGCTACGCTTAAAGAAGGAAACTTTATATTTTTATTTACTAGATTAAAATATAAAGCTAGTTAATAGCAAATGCGTCGATCTTCCATAAAAGCAAATTCTTTTCGCTCTCTTGCTATGTTTATCTGACAAACTAGACTATTGAGCTGGAAATGATGGGGTTTTGACTGGTCCAATGATCAGAATCCAGATCAGTGAATTAAGAGCTAATTATCTGAATTTTGGTTGTAATATTAACTTTCTAATGGCAACCATTGCCCTGCTGCCTTTGACCTGTGTGAATGGAATGCATTGACATGTTCCCCACTTCTGAGAATAAGGGTAACAGGAATACCAATCCCTTAGAATCATTTTGTGGAGTAAATAAAAATAAATATTAAAAATACATGGCACAAGTACAATCTCTTTAAATGTTATTATTATCATTAGTATATAAAAATAAGTGAGGAAGAAGAAGGGATGAACTTTTGATCAATGAAGATGACATAATATTAACAGGTTACAGAAAATGCGCCTTCTCTATATTTGAATAGACTTAGAATTGGAAAGAGACAAGCAAAAAATTGGGGGGAGAAGCAACATCCGTTCATCTTAGTTAATAATATAATGAGAAGGGCCAGACAGTTTTAAAGTGCTCAAGTATCTGGGTCTTGGTTAATTGTATAACAGACTAGAAAAAGAACACTTACATACCTTCCAGGAACATTTATATTTTTAAAAATCACATCTGTTAGGAGAAGAAGTGGAGATGGTGACTGGCAAATTTTCTAATTTCTAAAAGTAAGAACAAGTAACTGCTAGAAATGACAGACTAGGTGCCGATTTTGGTACAGTTATAGAATCAATTATTAAATAAAATGTTTATTACTATGAGAACAATGAGGAGCATTATTGCTTAGTCTAAGTAAATCATAGTAAAATACTTTTTAGATAGTATCACTTTATTCATTGATTAGGGAAAGGTCAGAAAAAGAAAATACCATTACTGCAACAAAACAGAAATAAAAAATTTCATAGATGTCTTTGATTTTAAATGATACCAAACACAAGTTGTTTATAAATGGCTATGTATCAAACTTCATGAGATATTCAGTGACCTGTATATAAGATTCAGTCTTTCATCATATTCTGTATAACAATTTTTTCAATGCCCCGATGAAGACATTAAATGCACCCTAACATTCAATTTACTTAAAATATCTATTCACTATGTACAAGAGTCAAGCATTGTCATAGTGCTAAGGAGTGTATCAGTAAACAAAATAGAGACTGTATTCATGGAACATACTTTCTGTTTGAGAGAGACAGAGAACAAATAAATAAGCAAACTGCATATACAATGTATCATACATATAGAATGTCAAATGATAATGTTTGAGGTAATAGAATGTGAAGATGAGAGTGTGCAAGTTTATAAACTGTGATCAAAGATCGGACCTCTGAAAAGGGGTCTAATGCCATAAAACTAAAAGGATACCTAATAGATAACAGATTCTAGATCTAAATTATCCTGGCAGGGTTGAAAACTGTTAAATACATAATAAATGTATTTATACATTTATAATAAATGACTATAATAAATACATAATACCAGATTTTGGTTTTTAAAAGTTCCTTTGCTTAAGTAAATGATAAGAAAAATTATAATTGCCTGCAACTCAGGTAGTAAAGATATATAGTTATTAGTTAATCATAGATGTAATATAGGTCAGTAGCAGAATATAGAAGGCAAAAATTTAGCACATTAGTTCGTTTTCAACAATACAAGAATGGTGTTCTTATCAGAGGAGTAGGTATCCCACTTTAAAAGCCAGATCAGCTTACTGACTTCTCTTCTTGTCTATTTGTATTTTCAAGGGACATTAATAAATACATGGTCATGTGCTTGCTTTGGTAGCACACATACTAAACAAATACATGGTACTTCTCAGAGGACATTTAGATAGTTATGGAAAAGGAAAGATTGTCATCTATTAATGAATGAGGAGTGTTTAAAGAAACAAGGGGGAAAATAAAGGAAAATAGGAAGAACCATCCTTAAATATTTGAAATTCTAGTATTTAAGAGTGGATTTCTCATCTGTTGCTTCTAAAAGTAAAATTACAAATGGTGAATGAAAGTTATGGAAAAGTTAAGTCTCATGTCAGCATTAGGAAGAACAATGAGTTCTTATGAGTAGTGAATTACATAATGTCAGGGGAGTTCATCTGTAGGGACACAATAAAAACTTTTTGCACTGCTGAGGAAGGGAGATCATCTTCTCTTTATTGTCCAGCCTCAGGGCATAGTGGTAGAGTATAAAGTTGAAAGATTCTGGAGCCTGACTGCCTGAGTTCGGTTTCTAACGTTTTAATATAATTTTGGGCACACTGCTTAATAACTCTATACCTCACATTCTTCACCAGTAAAATGCAGGTAATAATATGAATCACCAATCCTTTTACACAATTATAAAATCCACATTTATAGCCATATTTTCCCATGTAATATAAAAATCTAGAAATGTCTCTACTGAAATGTTAATGTGTTTGATTATAGAGTGCTACCTCAGACCCAGTTAGGGCAGTTAGGTAACCTAAAGCAGGGGTCCCCAACCCCCAGTAATGTTCAGAATCCGCCTTGGAGTAAGAGGTAAGCAGCGGTGGAAGGAGCAAAGCTTCATTAGTATTTACAGTCGTCCCCCCTCGTTCTCACAGGGGCCTGAGCTCCGCCTCCTGTCACACCAGCGACAGCATTAGGTTCTCCTGAGACTGCGACCCCTATTGTGCACTGCGCACGCGCAGCCCCCACCCCCACGCCCTTTCCATGGAAAAATTGTCTTTCACGAAACCGGTCGCTGGTCCCAAAAAGGTTAGGGACCACTGATCTAAAGTATATACACTGTATTATATTTGTGAAACTTGAAAATCTCTAATTTTCAAAACGTATCTGGCCCCAAAGGATTTCTAGATAAGGTCTGTACACCATAAATTCATCTAAACCTATTACTCCACCATAGGGTTAAATAAATGAATTTATGAATGAGTTATATTACATAGTGCAATGTCTGATACATAGTAAGTACATAGTACATATTAGCTAATATCACTACAAACATTCTTTAGTTCTCAGTCCCTTACAGTCAAAACAAAGCAGTAAAAAAAGTCATTCTTTTTAGGAAACAAAAAAGTGGTGTCCTGCATATTGCTATAAAACATTAAAATTGTTCTATAATAAAGAGTTTTCAGTGGTGCTATTATTTAAAAGTCCAAGTTATTACAGATATTATTTTTCTTAATTTATAATAGTTCAAAAGTTTTAAAGACAATTATTTTCATGAGAAAAGATTAAGTCATCTTCTGTGTATGGACAGATGCAAATATTAAAGAGTAGGTACTTTAAATGGGTAAATTTTGAAATATATTTTCATCCAAGATAAGAAAGAAAAGAAGTGATAAAATATAGTACATTTCCGTGAAATATGTTGTAGTCTTTGCAGTTCTAGGAATTATAATTCCTAGAGAACATGATCTTTAACATGTTCACATTAGATCACTTTAACATTTAGGGTAACTATTTTTGTATTCAGTCTGCAACAAAAACCTGGCATTTAAAGTAGAACTGATTCTCACAAATATTCTCTTCCTTGTAATAATCTATATATCATCCATTTCACGAGTTTCAAAGAAACGTATGCATTTTACACACACTTTTGAGCCTTCCTGTATTATCTATTGTAAACTATTTACTATGAAGAGGCTATTGTAGGTCAGCTTGAAAAATGGAATAAAATATAGCCAGTCAGGAATAAGACTATAGGTTATAGAGGCACAGGTAGTAGATGCCACAACGCAAATTCATGACTAACCTCATCATCAAGTGATGGATGATAGCCACAAAGTTCAACTAGCACTGCAAAATGCAGAAGACTAATTGTAAAAGGGATATTGTTGCCAAGAAGAATGTACATTTCTTTCTTTCTATTTTTAACACTTTAATTCTTCTTGGAAAGTGTGTAGGAAAAACAGGAATGGCATATTTCTGTCTCGTCTCTATTCTCAGTTACATAGCTGGAGGGTGTTGGTATTCACTGAGTCAGTGAGATGAGGAGGAGAAGCAGGCTGAGGTGCGACAATAAATGAAAGGCTGTGGTTTTGTCTGTTGAATTTGAAGCTACTTTAGAACATCCAATTGGAGACTGTTGGTAGAAACCTAATTCTTTCTTGTGTTTTCCTGAGAGATAGGTTAGTAACGGAGTAATACTATTCTGTTCACTCACCGCACCTTCCTCATGTGTAAAGACACAAATTATCTCTTTGCCCAGTTAGAGAGGGTTTGACATTTATGAGATCAAAATAATAGAATGGAATAAAAAAAAATCAGATTTTAGTGAAAATTTATCTCTTCTCTACCTCTCTTTATCATTGAATATGAGACCTGTCATGATTTTCCTTTCTAGCCTGAAGGCAGAAAGTGTGTGTGTGTGTGTGTGTGTGTGTGTGTGTGTGTGTGTGTAGCAAGTAAAGTTGGTACGAGAGAGAAAAAAGGAATGAGAGCTTTACTACATTCTGTAGTTTAGAAATTACCAAAAAGTTCTCATTTAAAGTCAGTGTTTTATTTTTATCTCCACATGGATCCTTAACTTTTTCCCTCCCCAAAGTGTAAACCGAGAGAGAGAGAGAGAGAGAGAGAGAGAGAGAATCATTAGGTTCCTCCAACCTCAAAGAAATATACCCAATATATAGCTGGAGATACAGGTGTGCAACCTATAATAGATACATGTTTGGGACTGGCAAATAAATAGTCAATAGTTTCAGGAGTGAATAGATCAACTAGAGAATGTGGATTAAGGAGAAGACTTTTAAGGATAAAACCCTGGAAACCACAGATGACAAACAAAAGAACTAAGAATGGGCCGTCTGTTCATGACAATGAAATGAAACTGATATCTAAGAGGAAAGCCAAAAGGTTGTGTTATTCTGGAAATCAAAGTTAAAATGCTTCAAGAAAGAGAGAGTTGTCAAAAGCATCAAATATTGCACAGCCAAGGTGAGCACAATTAGTGGATGATTATCCAGTGACAAAAGTAAACAAATTCCGTTTCATTCGCACTGACTTCATCATGAACATTTTATTCATATATAGCACAGATTCCCAGCTTCAGAATGAAATGGAATACATCTTGCCTGGATATGACCAACTAAGTAAAGAGAAAGCCATTTTAGAAATTTTTAAAAATAGGAAACAGTTTCCAGTGAAAAGAGGAAAAAAACATGCAAGGAAAACGTGACACAGTAAAAAAAAAATGGCCTTGAGTTTGGGGGGGCAGGGGGAGCAAGGGAAAATTTGAAAAGCACCAAGTAGGAGCATCTAGGTAATTTATATAACATTAAAAAACCAGGAGAACAACAAAAATTACTTTACAAGAGTTTAAGGACAAAGAGCCACTTAAATAAATATTGTTAATACCAGCATGATATTTTGCACCCATAAATTCTTAAGCCCAGGAAAAATTGGGGACAGTACGTGAAGTATTTCTGTTTTTCTCATTTAAAACTGCATGTATATTGTATTTCTTCAATGTATTTTAATAACTAAGAGCTGTTGTAGTCTTTGATAATGTACCTATATAGAACAAAAAGAGACCCATTTTACCTTTAGTATTATCCTCAAGGATTTAGTATTATCCTTGCAAATGAGAGAGACTGAATATACAAGCATGTAAGTGTTCTTCTTGCAAATGAGAGACTGCAAATGGACAAGGACTACACCACATATAAAAATAGACCTCTGAGTCACAATCTACAGTAACCAGCCCAGGCAGTTAGCCTACCACCTACAGGGCAGACTTGTGGCAAGTCAGACTGCTATCTCTAGCAAATCGTCCCGAAGAACCGAAAAATAATCCCTGCAACGAGCAGCCCAAAGGACCAGGACTTGATTAATAACTGACAGCCTCCCAGTTTTTGCCCTTGATTCCAAATTAGGGCCAAGAAAAGATCAAATACGTTCCACAAACCAATCGCATAGGATGCTCCACCTCTAGTTAATATAATAGTGTTAACTAACACACTACCCCTAACCAACACCCTCCAGTCAGGGCAAACCTGAAAACCTCCCTTTTCTTCTGCTGAACAGCTTTTCTCTATCTGCCTCTGAGTCACAAATAAAGGTAGTGACTCTCTTGCTATGGTGAGCTCAGATTAAACAGACTTTGCTTGCTTTCATTTGGGCAGTCTTTGTTTATTTACACACAGATGAGACTAAAATACACATCTTTGATCTGACAATTCATTGAATGTCATTTATTAGTGAATTTTTTCTATAAAGGGGCTGTTATAAAATAATGTTCTAGGCAAAAACGAAAACAAAGTGATACAGCTTTTAGCTTCCTAGCTATATATTTATTTCTTTTTATCCTCACACTGCACATGTGTTTCAGTCTCCCATTCCAGAAGCAACCCTTTTAATGTATCTTTTTACTTAAATATCTTTTCGTAAAATATGTTGCAAAAAACAACAAAATGTTATCTCAGTGCAAGTATTTAAATTTTATATTAGTTGTATTTTTCACTTCATCTCTCATTTATTTCTTCTACAGATTCTAAATAATCACAAAAGTTTCCTGAAGCCCACTTCACACTTCTGTGCATATACATCTTACTATTTTCCTACCTTCACAATTTCACTCATGTTTTTTTCAGGGTTAGAAATTCCTTCCCTTCACCTATATACCTGGCACAATCTATATACCATTCAAGTTACAAATCAAATGTTTCCTGACCGTTTCTCAGTCACTCATATTAAAAATGATTTCTAGTCTCCCTGAACTCCTATAATGCTTATTTCTCTTATTGAATATTTCCTTGCATTGAAATTGGTATTGTTCTTGGCTTTCTCTATTATATGGAGCTATTTAAGGACTATACCACTATTCAGAGCTGGAAATATAATGATGAATTAGACAAATGACTGATCTTTGAGAAACTCATACTCTAATCAGGATATTTATGTGTGTGCTGTCTAACAATGTCATCATCTGACAAGCTGCACAGGATCAAAAGGCCAGTAGTGAGTCCTACCTGGCGGGAGTCTGAATATGCTTTAAGAGAATATAATACAGAGCCCTTGAAGACATGTTTGAGTAAAAAGCCCTGTCTCCCCTAGGCTGTGTTGGTCCTATAGAGCAGGGATCCCCAAGCCCTGGGCCACAGACCCTTAGTGGCCTGTTAAAAATTGGGCCACAGAGGAGGAGGTGAGTTGCAGGTGAGCAAGGAGCAAAACTTCATTTGTATTTATAGCTGCTCCCCATTGCTCCTATTACCACCTGAGCTCCCCCTCCTGTCAGATCAGTGGTGGCATTAGATTCTCATAGGAGCTCGAACTTTATTGTGAACTACACTGTGAGGGATCTAGGTTGCACACTCCTTATGAGAATCTAATGCCTGATGAGCTGAGGTGGAGCTGAGGCGGTGATGCTAGCT
This sequence comes from Lyroderma lyra, assembly GCA_004026885.1. Taxonomy (NCBI): domain Eukaryota; kingdom Metazoa; phylum Chordata; class Mammalia; order Chiroptera; family Megadermatidae; genus Lyroderma; species Lyroderma lyra. Next base: position 35,670 of record PVJL010007449.1, on the reverse strand, counting down.
CTGGGGAGCAGCTGCAAATATAGATTAACATTAGCACAGAGGTGTGACTGCACACAGACCATAATAAATCAATTGCTTGCAGACTCCTAGCAAAACCCTATTAGTGAGTGGCAAGTGACAACGGAGCAGCATCTGGTGGCAGGCTTTATAGTGGCAAGGGAGTTGTATAATTATTTCATTATCCATTACAATGTAATAATAGAAATAAAGTAATAGAAATAAAATGCCCAATAAATGTAGTGCACTTGAATCATCCCGAAACCATCTCCCCACCCTACCCTAGATCCCTCACATGCACAGTTCCCAATTTTCATGGAAAAATTGTCTTGCATGAAACTGATCCCTGGTGCCAAAAAGGTTGGAGACTATGGTGATGGAAGTAGAAGTCTGGCCCAAGCTAAAGTAATTAGTCTGTCTTTCCAAGAAATTTGTAATTGGGAAATAAAAATTCTACCCCAATTATGTTATCGATTGAACTGAAAGAATATGTAGCCTGTGGTAGCTGTTTTCCACCACATACATTGAAAACATGCTGCCCAGTTTCTGAGCCAGAAAAGTATAAAGCAGACATTGAAGGGAATAAAGGAAATGACATTTAGCTTCAGAGAGAGAGAGAAAGAGAGAGAGAGAGAGAGTTAATTCCAGGCCATTTCCAATTTCTGACTCCAGTGTTCCTGAGGCCTGCACTTCCTGCCCTTGGGTTCTTTTTGATAGCCTGTTAAATTTATAGTTTCCATACTATTTAGCTTAAGGGAGTCTCTGCTACCACATCCAAACAACTTCTAAGACAGCTAAGCCTTAAAAGATACCTAATCATTTTCCACATATATTAAGGGACAGGACAGAATATTCCAATAAAGGGGAAAAAATGACCAAAGAAATAGTAATATGAAGTTTATGTTTGAGAGTTATCAAGTAGACCAGAGTCATTAAAGCATATAATGAGTGGAGGGGATTGTGGAAGCCCCATCAAAAATAAACCAAAACATCTTATTACAGAATATGGGCTTTATTCTAACAGCAGTAGAAAAGAGGACGTGAAACATTTCAACCCAGATGTTATTAAGGGGGGCTCCAATTGAAAGAGATTGGTTTCCCTGATACCACATTGTGAACTTAGATGACTTTCCTCCTCTTTATTCTCTTCCTGTGACTTACAGTAATAAATATACCAGTAGCTAACATTTATCTAGTACTTATTCTATGCCAGACAATGTACTAATCATTTTATATGTACATTTGGTTTCATTTTTGTAAGAGCCCCGAGCTAGGAACTATTATTATCTCCATTGTATAGATCAAAACACTGAAACACAGAGAAATTGAAGAACTCACCCTATGCCACAAAGAAAAAAATGGGGAGAGGCAGAATTCAAATCCAGACAATCTAATGCAAGAGTCTAACATAAAGCTACTCATGTTGTTTTACCTCTTGTATTTCCCTTTCCTAACAGTCAGTGTTTGTACAAAGGTTGAAAATCATAGGTTGAGGCACCTATCACATAAATAGTGTTGATCATATGTTGATCATCATTCCTATCTCTAACATTTGAAGAGCCTGCATCTGTCCTTTAATTTCGAAACAATAATTTTTATTTAGTTACTGAATAGATGCAGAAAGATTTTAAAGGTATTTTTTATCATTATTTTCAAAAATTTAAACAGAACACAACTAGCATCCCGGGACCTCTGTGGTCCACACATTTTTTACTCCAGAGTCCATATTCTCTTCTAGCTAATCATCGTATTTCACTTATCTTTTCTTCTTAGCACCATGATCTAGTTCATCTTCCTCATACGTGCTCAACAGATCATCTCTTCCACTCATGCTCCTCATACACTTATATACTCACTCACATTGTCTAAAATTTAGTTTTTTGAGTCTGGGATTTGGGTATTTTTCAGCCTGTTTCTCTCTTTGGATTTTTTTTTTTTTAGTATGTGGGTAGTTCCCTGGCTGGGAATCGAACCCAGGCCACAGCATTGACAGCACTGAAGCCTTAAGCCACTAAGCCACCAGGAACTCCTGGATTTTTTTATTTTAATTTTATCTCATGTTATTCACTGTTATCATAAAAAAACAGAAATGGGGATTTGTTCAGTAGATATAAAGATTCAAGTAGGATAAGTTCTAGAGATCTGCTGTACAACATAGTGCCTACAGTTAACAATACTGTATTGTGTACTTTAACATTTTGCTGGAAGGGTAGATTGTTTAATGTTTCATTCTACAGGATATCAGGCATTTTAGCCTTAGTTTTGAAAAAAGGAATGCTCATTAACATCTGAATAAAACCATTTGGGATGTAATGACATGGTACAATGATGCTTGAGAACATTCAGGTATTTATGGAGTGATTTCTATGTTATATATCACATTTGGTTCCTATAAATTTGAGTTAAGTACTAGCATTTCTTTTTGCCATATTAAGTGTTCTTCACATACACACACACACACACACACACACACACACACACACAGGCATGAAGAAACTTTTGGCGGTGATAGGTATTATTTATTATTTTGATTGTTGTGGTGGTTTGCCAAATATACAAGGTCTGACATTTAAATTCACAAACTCATCTTCAAAAAAGTGCTACATACCTTATTGCTGACTATCACTATGGTCACCTTCGAAGTACTCCCCTTGGAAAGCTATGCACTGACGCCAGGACCTAGTCTACCCTTCAAGGTTATTTTGGAATTCTTCCTGGAATGGCCATCAGATCGGTCATTGTAGGACACTTGATGTCCCGAATGTTATCAAAAAGTCTTCCTTTCAATATTTCCTTTACCTTTGAGTGAAGAAAAAAGTCATTGGGGGCCAGATCAGGTGATTAGAGAGGATGTTCCAATATGGTTATTTGTTTACTAACTAAAAACTCCCTCATAGACGGTAACACGTGATCTGATGCATTGCTGTGATGCAAGAGCTATGATTTGGTGAAAAGTACAGGTTGTTTTCATCTAACTTTTTCATGCAGCCTTTTCAGCACTTTCAAATAATAAACTTGGTTGACTGTTTGTCCAGCTGGTACAAATTCATAATAAACAATTCCTCTGATAACAAAAAAAATGTTTAGAAACGTTTTTACTCTTGATTTGAAGAGACAGAATTTTTGGTCATGGAGAATTGGCCAACTTCCACTGTGCACTTCAATGCTTTTTTTCAGGGTCATACTGGTACACCCATGTTTCATCACCAGTGATAACCAGTCCAACACATCATCTTGCCTCTCCAAAATGGCTTGACAAACTTTGACACTCCTTTGTGTTTGTTCATTGATAAGCTTCTTTGGGACCATTTTTGCACACACCTTTCTCATGCTAAGATTTACAGTGAAGATTTTTCTAACTGTTTTTCTATCTATGTTTACTTGGTCTACTATGCTTCTCACAGTCAGCTGAGGATTTTGACACAATTCGATGAATTTTTGCAATGTTTTTGTCAGTTCTGCTCATTACTGGCTGCCTTGGCTTCTTTTCATCAGAAAAACATTTAATCCATTTGTACACTGCCATTTTCTTCATGGCATTATCCCCATAAACTTGAACTAACATGTCCCTTATTTCACTTCCACTCTTGCCAATGTTTGTTCATTGCTCTAATTTAAGCTTCGTCATTCTTGGAATGGCACACACAAACACACAACAACAATAATGAGTGGCACTCAGCAAGACACCATCACACATTGACACAAACACAGCTGTAAGACATGGATATAGCAAGGTTATGAAACATGATAGAGTTGTTTATAAAATGCTGCCAATATAAGCGCACTGTGGCAAGTTCGCGAACTTAATTGTCAGACACGTTTACGTCATTAAATTGAATATGTTAAATATGTGCAGTGTTTAAAATATAAATTATACCTGAAAAAAATTGTTTTAAAAAGGGTTAATCTAGTGATTCCACAAAGGGGATCACATTGATTGGAGTTCTCATCTTCTTGTTGAAACCAGACATGATTGAAACAGTTATTCACAAAGTATTTACCCCAAAAGGGCATACAAACAATTATGTCTACTTACCTGACCACAACATAAGTAGATCACTGGCAATAATTCTGTTGTTGGTGTATACTAGTCAAACAGTATCATATAATTCTATTTGGTCCTGGATAAGCAAACTACACATATTTTAATTCTGTCTCCTGTGATAACCATCCTTGCCTTCTTTCACTTCTTTAGCGGTTTTGATCAACTACAGCAGAGTATTGTTATGGACTGAATATTTGTGTTTCCCCCCAATTCACATGTTGAAATCCTAACCCCCAACATGATAGTATCAAGAGATGGGGTCTTTGGAAGTTGTTTAGGTCATGAGAATGGAGCCCTCATGAGTAAGATTAATACTATTGTGAAAGAGACCCCAGAGAGCTCTCTTGCCCTTTCTGCCATGTTAGGACACAGTGAAAGGATGGCCATCTATGAACCAGGAATCAGGCCCTTACCAGACAGCAACTCTTCCGGTACCTTGGTCTTGGACTTCTCATCCCCAGAAATGTGAAATACACATTTCTGTTCCTTATAAACCACTCAGCCTATAGATAAGCATCTTCCCAGTGGCAGTTACCTAAATACCGGGCACTGCCATCTGTGTTTCAAGCTCTGTTTACTTGTTCTTTAACAAGATCCTCAAAGAGTGGGGCTGTAGACAACCCCATCATAAAGTGGACATAAACTTAAAAAGTACAAGTATATCTAAATAGGTAAAAACATATGAAAGATGGTCTACTTCATTAGCTACCAAGGAAACGCAATATGGCAATTTCACTATACATTCACTAGAAAGGCTGAAATAAAAAAGGCTGATAATGCCATGAATCGGTGACATATAGAACAATTGAAATTTTCATATATTGTTAATGGGATTATTAATTGGTACAACCAGTTTGGAAAAGTATCTGGCAGAACCTACTAAAGCTGGCTATATGTTTCACCAATAACCCAATGATTCCATACCTATTAACAGTATATCCAACAGAAATCTATGCATGTATTAAGGATGCATATTTTCATGTATATATGATAGTTCATTCACAGAATTAGAGGTAATATCTAAAAACACAATGTAAATGTCCATCAACTTTAAAATAGATAAATTAGTCATAATATATTTATATAATATACTGTATATCATCCAGTATTGAGAATAAATAAACTACAACTGTATGCAATAGCCTAAATCAACCTTATAAAGTTAATGTCAAGTGAAAGAAGCCAAAAAAAAAAAAAAAACCACAATTCACTGTATTTTATTTCTTCAATTTAGATGACATTCAATTACAGGCAAAGTAAACCTGTGGTGAGAAGTCAGGACAGTAGCTACACTTAGGACTTCTATGAAGGATAAAGGAGTCTTCTTGAGGTACTAGAAACATTCTATTTCTTGATCTCACTTCTGTTACTTAAGTGTGTTAACGTCATAAAAACTCACTGAAGTGCACATGATGATGTGTGCTCTTTTCTTGTTTTGTTTTGTTTTGGTAGCTCTCTCACTGGGAATCGAACCCAGGCCACGGCATTGAGAGTGCCGAAGCCTAGCCACTATACCACCAGGGAACCCCTGATGTGTGCTCTTTTCTACATGCACTTCAATTAAAAATTTCAAGAAAAAAAATGTAAGAAAAGATGGAGACTTCATACTTTAGCTGAGCAAAGTTCACCAGAACGCTCTCACTGCAGGCTGCATAACTAGGGTATGTGAACTTAGTTCAGACTTAGGCCTCTAATGATTAATATTACAATGTCAGAATGATATCTAACGATTGATTTGAGCTTATATGTTTTATATTACTTTTTATTCATTTTATTGTCTTCATACTTATTTTCATCCCCAAAATCCTGTTTTGGCAACGAAACGCTATTACCTGCTCATTTTGTCCCCGATATACCAATGGATGTTTTATATCTTGACTATTTCACTTTGTAGCTTTGTGTTCTTTTTCTAGTTCTAAATCTCAATATTTTCTCATTCAGATAATCTCACATATTTTTTCAGTAAGCAGCATAAGTCTCCAAAACAATAGGAGCATGAGAAATTAAAGTATTATACAATTGTTACCTCTAATTCATTTAACTTGTCTCACAACCTCTTAAATTACCCTTTCTTAAACTCAGAAATGGCAGAAGTCGAGTAATGTGGCTTACATTCTCTATATTTTCAAAATATCATATTCTTATAGATCTCCAACCTCACCTATAAATCTACTTGACTGATAATTTTTAATACTCTATGTGAAAGTGATTGACATACACTCAGTACTGCTAGTTCTCCACAAATCAGCAAGTGGTTTGGCAGTTTCAGTCAAACAGGTGATCAAAGCATTTTGTTAAATCAACTTTATCAATTTTAAAATAAGAAGATAATTTTATTTTCAATAAAACACATTGTTTTCTAAAAACATAACTACATTTTTAAAGATGTGTATTAACTACAAGAATTATGTCTGTCTATTGGTCATGGCTGCATAAATTTTATAGTGTGTGCTCCGTCTTACCAAATATTTCCACCTATCTTAATATAAATTTTTAGTTTTGTTGTATTTGGATTTTAGACAGTTTTATTGAGTTATATTATATCCTTATATTTAGATTCTGAATTACATAAAAGCAAGTACAACATGTTTTATTGAAAATAAAATTAAATTTTACATTGTTCACATATGTGAAATTTTAAAGTGAAAATTGCATAAAGTACTACAAGTTAGACATCATACATGTAAAAATGAACACTGCAATTATAAAATACTGATCCGAATGTCCAAAGACAAATAAATTTATAAATTTAATAATTTTATATAAACAGTCAAAATGAAATGATAAAGAGGAAGTACCATTATAAATAAACAAAATTTGAATGTTATTGAATTTATGATACATTTAACCTCGTTCCCTGTCTATTGTTTGTAGCTAAATAGTAGCATGAAGCTCTTGAAGCTTCATCACATTTTCAAACACTGTACAGTGATTTAATATGCTTATTTTTTTCATAATAAGCACAAAGGTATTATGAAGCTGTAAGATGTGTCAGTAAACACAGAAAAGAGCCTGAACCATAGGACATCATTCAATGTTTCAGTTCTCATAGCAAAAATTAGTACTAATGTTGAGAAGCATGTCAAGTCAGCCAAAACATTAAAGATAAATATGTTCAGAGAAAAAGTAGATCAAGTATTCTGAGAATTTCTTTAATGAAAGTCATTTTTTGTTATGGCAGAATATCTAAGACATGTAATGTGGGAAAAGTATCTACTTCCATGTGTATTCACTAACTTACAATTTAATAAATTTGTCGAGTTTGGAGAATGGATCAGTCCTTGGTGTATATGTGAAAGGAACTCTCAAATATTTTGTTTTGTTTATTGATAAAAATTTATGCCAGTGCCAAAGTGGAAGACATTTTCTTTTGATTAATGCTTTAGGTTGAACTGTGTCCCTTACAAAATGATTTTATGTTGAATTCCTAAGCCCCAATATAACTTTAGGTGTAGACAAGGTCTTTGTGGGGGTAATTAAGGTTAAATGAGGTCATGAGGGTAGGGCCCTAATCTGATAGATTGTGGCTGTATAAGAAGAGGAAGAGAGAGACAATGGTTCTCTCCCTCCACCATGTGAGGGCACAATGGAAAAGCACCCATTTGCAAGACAGGAAAGGAGCTCTCACCACAATCTAAACATACTGGCATCTGAAATTCAGACTTCCAGCATCCAGAACTGTGAGGAAAAAAATTCTGTGTTTCAGCCACTCAGTCTATGGTATTATGTTATGGCAGCCTGAGCTAAGACAATTAACAGTGAACTTCAAATTAATACTTTAGCTTAGAAGAGCTGGTATATAAAACATTGGCTGTATGAACATGGACAGCAGTGAAGTCTTTGTTGAGAGAGTAAGAAAAACTGTATCTAAAATCTAATATGATAATAGTTTTACTTTTAGAGAATTGTTAGTGGTAAATAACATCCCTCTTGATCTTGATTCAAGACTGAATCAAGAATGCAAATAGAGGGAGTTCCCTGATGGTGTAGTGGTTTAAGGCTTCGGCGCTGGCGCTGCGGCCTGGGTTCGATTCCCAGCCAGGGAGCTACCCACATACCAAAAAGCCAAAAAAAAAAAAAAAAAAAAAAAATTGAAACCACTTTATTGAAAAAAAAAAGAATGCAAATAGAAAGCATTAAAAGAGTGCAAATTATGACATTAAAAACTACAGCTATTACACATATATTGTTTAAAGCTAATTGCCATGAAATAGCAAACATGTGATTTTGTTTTCATACTAAATACATTGACGAATGATGAGTTAAAAAACATTAAAGGCAATAATTATTAAATTTAAAAATTAGACTTACAATAAAGATATCATCATGAAAATGTCAATAAGACTATTTCTATGATTCCAAGTATATTTCCTCAATGACATTTCTCAGCAATGTAGTCAATATTTCTACTCATGCAAATCTATTACTTTAGGGTCAAAATATCACACATTTTCAAGAAAATGAGAAATCAAGCCACAGACTTGAAAAAAATATTTACTAAATACATATTTGATAAAAAAACTATTATTAAAAAACTCCTAAAACTCAACAATAAGAAAACAAACAATCCAGTTAAAAACTGGGCCAAAGATCTGAACAGACATCTCACCAAAGAAGAGATACATATTATAAATAAAAATATGAAAATACACTCAATATCATGTCATTAGGGAATTAAAAATTCAAACAATAATGAGCTACCACTACACACCTATTAGAATGGTGAAAATCCGAAACACTGATGACATCAAATGTTGGTGCAGATGTAGAGCAAGAGAAACTATGATTCATTGCAAAATGAATGCAAAATGGTGCAGTCACTTTGGAAGATAATTTGGTGGTTTCTTACAAAACTAAACATATTCTTACCATACAATCAAGCAACTACACTCCTTGGTATTTACCCAAAGAAGTTGAAAATATATGTGCACATTAAAACTTGCACACGGATATTTATAGTATCTTTAGTCAAAATTGCCAAAACTTGGAAGCAACTAAGATTTCCTCCAATGGGTGAATGGATAAATAAACTGTGGCATATCCAGACAATGGAATACTATTCACCACTAAAAAGAAATGAGCTATCAAGTCATAAAAGGATATGAAGAAAACTTAAATTCATAAACAAACTGAAAGAAGCCAATCTGAAAAGGCTACATGCTTCATGATTCCAATCATACAACATTGTGTTAAAGGCAACACTATTGAGACAATAAAAGAATTAGTTGTCTTTAAGGGCTAAGAGGGATGAATCAGCAGAGCACGGAGGATTTGTAGGGAGGTGATTCTGATAATATCGATCACCTCCTTAAATTTAAATTCAAAAAGTGGATTTCCACTTTTAGAAACAATTTCTCATTTTTGTTTGCCTAAATCATTATTGTTTAATGTGTTTATTATTGCTTTCTAAAGGGAATAGAAGTAACAATAAGAAGTTATTATGTGAAAATGACTGGCAGGTGAAAATGGAAATTGATAGAACATTACCTGACAAGCTCCGATGTTGAAACAAGCTCTGGTTTAAACAATATTTTTGCTTCATTTTAATGGCTGAAACTAATGTAGCTTCTACTGTAATAAGACGTTTTGTTAAGAAAGTGACTAATGGTGTTACTTGGTGGTCTGGCAGGAAGGGATTGAATTTATGCAAAATAAATGGAAGATACAGGGATTTGGATTAGGCTTGCCCATGTAATAAATTAGCTTCTTGTCTGGGACATGGCTTCTTATTGCAAATCATCTATTGTCAGTAAGATAAAGGCACTTGAATAAAATAAATTTTCATGAATTACCTATTATGCAAGTGGTTGTTTTTAATTTAATGTTGTCTTGCTATCGATAACATTTTTTTCTTTTTTGTCAAAAGTAAAATTATTAGTTCAACCCTAAACATGTAAATTTCATTTAAAAAATGTGACTACAAACAATATCACAGTAACCTTATGAGCTGACACTGAATCAAAATTGGTATTTTTAAAACAAAGAAGTCTTTAAATACAGCAGTGAATTAATTGCTTCTTGTATTTCCAATTTAAGGTTATAATATATAGTCGTCTGGATAGAATTTACTGACTCAATGGGTCTGCCTTTATGACACCTCTCCCTGAATGAAGTGTACACTTATTGAAAACATATCAGAGCAGAAAGTTATTAAATAACAAGTTCTGGGGGTTGTTTTAGTTCAACAATCAATAACTAATGCTTACTTTCACAGTTTTAATCTTAACATTAACACCCAAAATAATAATAATAATTCCAGGGTTAACCATTAAATAAATCACAAGGATTATAAAAGTCTCATTAACTTCATACCAAACATTATAAGGTACAGACTTCTTTAATTACATACTTATTACTGTCAATTTCAGATAAATAGAAAACATTCCTGAACTATCATTCCTTTGCCACTATATTTATTCTTTCATTGCCATGAAACACATCTTATTTTGAAAGTTCTTGAAAGAATTCTTGGACAAACTCTTCTCTATTTCATTATAATCTCTACTGCTCACTTTAAGAAACATTTTATTTATTTTGGCAGGCAATTTCAGTGATGTAGATGGGTAGAATGGTAGAACATTGATATGGGCTAATTGAAGAAGTGATGAGGCAAGACATCCCTTCCAAAAATATTATCTTTCCCTACTAAAAGACTTACTACTGATAATTTCACTGATAATATGCCACAGCATCTTTGGCTGTATTAGACTCAGAGAAGCAGAAAACATTTTATCTGAAGGGAAAGATTTAATTATTTTAACTCAATTCCCTTACTCAAAATATGGGAAAACTAAGTCACAGAGCTATTCAATTACTTGGTTAAAATCACGCAGCCACACAATTAATACAGGACTACAGGCTGTCCTCTTATTTCTTACCAGTACACTTTTGCTTTGTTAAGCTGTTTTTAGCATTGATGTTGAACAAAGCTGGAAGACTAATTCAGGAAAGGGCAAAGTAGGAAAGAAAAGAGAGATTTTAAAGGGGTATCAGAGAACATTCGGAAGGAGATGGATATGTTCATTATCTTGATTGTGGTGGTGGTTACATGGGTCATATGACATATGTAAAAACTTATCAAATTATACCTTTCATGGACATGCAGCTTATTTTATGTCAATTATATCTCATAAAGCTATTTAAGAAAAAGAAACCCTAGCTTCAGATGTCATAGTGAACTAGATTGAAAATGTGGTTTGATCATAAAGCACAAAAAAGCTCAATAAGTATTTTGTAATTATTACTTCAGTGTAGCTTCACTGATTTTAGAAAATGCCTCCTTACTTCTTTCTTTCTGTAAAAGTCTTTTTTGAAAATAGTTTCTCTTATTTATATCTAGAAATGTCAAGTTAAATTAAATTGAAAGCAAAGGTTTCTGTGTTTCTCTTTAAACTCAGAATCTATCAGGTTATAATCGATTCCAGTCATTCTGCTTGAAGGAAGTCACTTAGACCTTTTTTCGAAGCCGACTGAGATGTAAATTAACCAGCTATTTCCAAGAGAGCTGATTATACTGGCTTGTAAACTTTAAGTACTGTATTAACAATTTCTTAGGCTGACCCTTTTTAGACTCCCAGAATCTATAAGGTGAAAAAAAATGTAGAAATCCTAAAAGGATTTTAAACTTCTCATATCTCAGCATTAAAAAGGGAAATGTCACAGTACTTAACTCTGGACCTTTTGAGAAGTCTTATGTAGATTTAGTATCAAAACAAATTATTAATTTGAGAGTAAAGAAATTCATGGGTAAAAAACCATTGAGAATTGTATTATGTTATTTCTGCACTGCTAGTGTATTCTGTCTACTATTTCTCTATCTGGTCCTTTTTACACTATCGTACACAACCCTATCTAATTATGCAATTATCTGTTGTGATCACAGTCATAGTACAAAACAATGTGAACTGCACTATTCTCAGGGCATGGAGGGTAATGTCCTACTGAAGGAGAATTTTTGGAAAAGATAGATCAAATTGTTAAATAAAGATACAGGAAAGCAGGGCTTTTGTAATATTTTCAAAGATATAGGTAAAATGGAATATTTATGATGTTATATAAATTTTATATGATGTTATATGATGCACTAAAATTTTCAAGCAAATAGAAAATAGAGTATAATTATCTATTCGTGCATTGTCCAGACATATAATTTACTTTCAATAGACAAAGTCCTTTGTCTATATGAAAAGTAGATGGACAGAAAAGTCAGTGCTTGTAATTCAGAATGCCTGTCTATAAAATTATCTCATATTTTGTATATTACTTTAAATCAGTTTGTTTTTTCTCTGTACATTAAGACTTAATACATGTGAATTGCCTCTTAACATTCACACAGCTCTCGCACTGTACTAAAAAGATGTCTGCCTAGCTATCTAAAGTCCCTACTCCTTAGGTTCAATTCCCTATGTAGCCTAAATTTAAATCAGACCATTTGAAGCATGCCCTCTAAGTCTGATGAAAAATTATCCATATTTTCAAACATTTTAGTTCAAAACAAAGAGAAAAAACTTATTTTATTACACATACTTGATTGATAGCAAACCATGATGAATATAATAATGATGTACCATGTAGTTTCATGTGTGACTCCCCCTGCAATACTATGATGGGTAGGCAAGAAGAATAAAATACCATATAAATATGATTGAAACCCCAGGAGATCTTAAGCGGTACAGGTGCATATTCTAGAATGAAAAGTTCTATCTCCTAGGATATCCTTGTGTATCATATACTCTAATCATACTGGTCTATTATCTACTATATAAGGTTTGCTCTCTCTTTAGGGTCTTAGTTTTTAATTAGAGCAAACAGGTCTACTAGCTGTTTTCTGATCAGAAACTATTGCTGCCTAATCTTTGCATGTCAGGGTCTGCATGCTTTTTAGATCTTAGTTTAAATATCACCTCCTCCAAGAGGCCTTTGCTATCTTATTCTCGAGTAGCCGCCAAACCACTATCACCCTATTTCAATTATCTATGCAGCATTTACAATTGTCTAATATTTTTCTTGCTTATTTGTATTTTTCTGTTTCTTCTTCTTGATTATATATTTAATGAGAATTTAAACTTTGACTGTCTTGATTAATACTATAACACTAAATGTGTAACAATGCATGGTGTAGGGTGGTACTCAACAAATATTTATTGAATGAAAGAGTGGCCAGCTGCTGTTCAGCATAATGTAAAATGCTTAAATTTATAAGACGATCATCCAAAATCACCCTACGACTTTGTCTCTGTAACTGCCCTGAAGGTTCTCCAGATCACTCAAAGGAATAAACAAGGCCAATTGTGCATATATCTTTATTTCTTTTTACTTTGAGTCAATGTTTTCTAACAAACAAGAAGCCTATGTTTGATATGTCACCCTCAAGAACATCTGATTAGAATCTGCTCTCTGATTCACTAACTTAGTCACTAATGACTTTTACTGTCTAAGTCATTAGGCAAGAGTCCTAAAATATCAGGAAGTCATCCCAATTGTATTTGAATATTCATGAGCTGCTCATGGAAGTAACTATTAGCTGCTGAACACAAGGAAAAGAACTTTCTATACAAAACATTGATGACATGTAACAATTACAAAATAGAATTTTAAAAAATTGACTATTCTGATTTCCTACAACCATTTCTCCTAGAACTTTTTGACTATGGTACTATATTAATAAGTTTAAGGTGAATGAGAGGGAAAACACAAACCTTCTAGTTACCTTGAATTTTGCAAAGTTGCATAGATTTACTCTCTTTAAAAAGTACAATGATCAATAGAATTTTATTCCCCTGGGGATAAAATTTGAGAAACTTCAACAATACAAGAGATAAAAGTTATACTACCTACCCTCTCTCATAATCATTGAATCTTCTCAGGGTATGCAGAATATAAGCACTTTGAAGACAAGAGAAGAATTAACCATTAATATATTTGAGCAATAAGATCTAAGGTTACTCAAATTAGCATGACATATCTTTTAAGGAATAGCTGGTGTTTTGTAACTGATGCTTAGTTTAGAAGTACACAGGTGAACATACCTTAGACTGGTTCTTTTCCAACTGATGAATCATTTCCTGTCTCTAGACACTTCATTTGTTTTGTCATGACAAAGGCCATCCTGGAGTATTTTACTCCCAACTAAGCCACTAATCTCAAGTAACAAAACATTCTAAGATCTTTATTTGCTTTTAGGCCCAAATTATGATCTAAAAAAACTTTATACTTTCTAAGCCAATCAGTCACTATTCATTATTCTGCTGACGTTTTTGATAATGAGTCACTATCCACTTTGGGCTTTTCTTTCCTATTCTTAGTCACTTTCTACCTCTGCCTTCAAGAGTGACTTCTTCCTTTCTCTAATTCTCCATCCCTTTACTCATGCATGCAGGTTTTCTTTCACCAGACAATTTATGTACTAAGAAGCATTCTTTCTTTATTATACAACTGCCAAAGGAAGAATGGATATTTATTGGAAAAAAAGAAAGAAGGTTAAAGTATCAATTTCTTGGGTGTTCTTGGGTTATAAAGCTTAAGATTTATTTAAGGAAAAAATAATCTGTTGTTAATAGTAGTTACTTACTTAACTTTCTTAAGTCAAAGTAAGCAGCATAAAATTTAGGAATAACATTGAGTTCTTTTCACCAATTATCCAGTGAGAAATTTGTTCCCAAAAATGACTCTTCAGGTTGCAAATACTAATTAGCTCTCAGTGAGTAACACTATGCTTAGTTACATGTTGAAGGAAAAGAAGTGTGGCAGCTGGACTCCCTGATACTTAACAATGGCCAGGCCCAGTGTCTCTAATTCGAAAGTACTACTTAATACGAAAGACCATATTTTCACAATTGCTCATGGTTGGTGGTGTTTTTCTAACAAAGTTAACTTTTCACCTGAGGGCATCTTATTTCACACAAAGAGCAATGACTCACAGGAACTGGAAAGAAAACGAAAACTGATGAATTTCTTGAATACCTCTGCTATTGTTCATGTAATTAGCATTCTACTATATATATTATCATTTTTTAGGTAACATTTTCGAAAGGACTATTATGCAATATTGGGTGGCCAGTATTGCATAATAGAGGTAGCCCTTAATCATGCTAAGAGTATGAGAATAAAATACAAAGGTTTCATAGTTAAATGGGTTTATTTGAAATGTAGCTCTGACATATGACAATATGACATTTGGAAAATTACAGAATGAGATTTATTTTTTCGTTAGTAAAACATGATAATACTAAGAGTGTTTACCCTTTGGGGTTCTTAAGAGGATAAAGTGAAATAATTCCAATAATCCATGTATGGCACTTGAAAAAGTTTTAAAATAAATTATTATATCAATAAATTTTTTTGTATCATTATCATCTCTAAGAATGTTTACTAATAGTTCAGAAAGCTACTTCATGCTATCAAAAAGGAAACCAAGACCCAGAGGATTAAATAATTTGCCCAGATCAAATCTAGTTAGTAACAGTGAAGACTGGTATGACTCCTCCTTTCTGATATTGCTTTAATAAAAACAATTTTATTTTAGAATTAGGATCATCAGTTAACTCACTGACTATCTGATGCAGCTGGTGAATGGGGGGAAGTCTAAGCAAAAAATAACATATTTAGGTATTGGAATAAGAAAACATGGATAATATGTTTTGATAGAAGAACAGGGTTGATCTAGAAATCAAGACTCTTTTAGCAGGTTCTACTTCTCTGTTGTTTCTGTTTATAAAGGAAGACTTGGAAATTGGAGGTGATTGCTATTTGTACCTGCGGGGGTGAGGTTTATAGATACTACTGATGTAAGCGACAGAGAGTAAGAAGGAGTTTTGATAGAGTCCAGCTAGCTGGCACTATAACTAGCAATAATGTACATTTACTGATAATACTGTGCAAAATTAAAATATGTAAGTGGATGTTTCTGCAGTGGTGTTCAAAAAAGTCAAATAAACACTGTCACACATTTTATTGTGGGTAAATTGATGTAAATGGGGAATATCTCAAAAGGAAACAAAGTAAAAACAGCTCATAGATACAAATGTTGTTCATTGTCTTGTAGAAGGCATCGTTTAGTCTTTTCCTCTACCTCTCCTTACAATCTCTTAAAAAACAAGTATATTTCTAAAGTAAAGGAAAAGAAGAAAAGTACCTAAATTAATATAAAGACATAGTTCAAGTATCACCCGTAAACAGGAAAAATAACAGGAAACAACAGAGAAAGTAATCATCAGAAAGCCATTGCAAACAACATGAAGAGAAAGACCGAGTTTAGAGGTAAATTAAAAAAGAAACTGAGTAGAGAGCAGAGAAAACAGGACAAAGAGGCATGACATCATAGTGAAGAGAAAGTAAGGACAGTGGAAAAAAAGCATGAGACAGAGTCAAAGGAAACAGCAAAACACACTGATCAGAAGTTCATCCATGAGCTCATTTTTATGCATCTTGAATTTTAGTTATGCAACAAAAACTCATAGACACAGACAACAGTTCAGTGGTTACCAGATGGTAAGTGGGGAGAGGGGAGATAAAGGAGGGTAAAAGAGGTCAAATATATGGTGATGGAAGAACTGACTCTGGGTGGTGAGCACGCAATGCAATGCATGTACATAGATGATGTATTACAGAATTGTACACTTGAAACCTATAGAATTTTATTAACCAACGTCACCCAATAAATTTAATAAAATTTAAAAAATAAAAAAAGTCTAACAACCTCCAGGAGTTCACATTATTGTCTCTATTTCACCTATGTATGTTTGCTGAAGAGGTGCTAGAGATAGGATTCAAGTCCACGTTGTGAATCCAAGCCCTACAGTCTTAACCATCATGCTATAGTAAGTCCGATAATGTATGATTTAATGGAACTTGCAGTCACTCTGAGTGTATATTGTGAATGGTGTAACAGAGATGCTCATTAGCATTCTCTGGGGAGGTAGACACCTTTCACTCAATACAAATAACATCAGTAAACATTCTAAATACAATGCAGAAATATGTACACCCTATGGCTCCATTCCATGCATCTGACTGTTCCTGAGACAAAGAAGTGAGTTGTCAGTCTCCAGCAGTAAGTCACATACATGTCCACTTTATCTTCTGTAAATCCCAATTTCATTTCAAAAATTAAGACCACCAACATTCCTCTACTCCATTACAAAGAGCACCAACACATATAACCTCATGCCATCCCCATATATAATATGTAACATTTAAATGAAGCAGTATAGAGACAGAAGTGACATTAGCGTTTATTGAGTCTACCTAAGCCTTAGGGGAAAAATGTAACAAACTAAGTTTGTTTTGAGTTTTAGATGTTTATATGGGAACTATTTTCTGCTTCTTTTCTAGAAATCTTTAATTTATAGATGCTATCCATTATGCCATAGGTAGAACAAAATGGGTAAAAGGAGAGAAAGGAAAGGGAGAAAGAAAGGAAGAAAGGTAGGAAGGAAGGAAGGAAGGAAGGAAGGAAGGAAGGAAGGAAGGAAGGAAGGAAGGGAGGGAGGGAGGAAGGGAGGGAAGCAGGGAGGGAGGGAGGGAGGGAGGGAGAAAACCCTGAATTGGAAGCTGAGAATTATTTTCCCTCTATTTTTGCCTGGGTTTCTGGCTTCTCTATAACCTTGGTTAAACCTGATTTTTCCTCTGGACCTCATTTTCATTTACAAAATGAGGAGGTTAGATTAGATTGTTTCTAAAACCTTTTTGATTTGTGCTAAAAGTAGGTGCTATATTCATGTGCTAAATAAATGTACTGCTAAGTCTGTGATATTGAAGGGCTGCCCACAGACAGTGATGTATTGATTCATTCACTCAACAAATACTTACTGAAAGCCTAAAATGTGCCAGAAGCTGTTGTATATGATCAGAATATGTCAGAGAGCAAAATACACAATTTATGCTTTCCTTTATGATTGCAACCTTTACTGTCGAGCAGTGCACAGAAATAACAATTCATGTACATTACTTTTGAGAATCAAAATGTATTAAGTAAATGAGATACCTCCCAAAGTATCTAGAACACCCTATCTCAGAAAACTGATTTCCTCCATCTCCTGTCAATGCCACCATTAGAGAGTCATGCTGTGATGTGTACCTTCCTCGGTAGTGCTTGAGCCAGTCTAACCCAGGCCCACTGTCTTGTTTGTAGTGCCTTTCTTCTTTGTTGGCTGACTCTGGGGTCATCTCTACTAGGTCACCTAATGTCCTTCTGTTGTCCATTGTTATGACTTTGGTCAAAGGTGTCCCTAGAAATTTGGCAAAACATTCTGTTATAATATTACCACTTCTTATCAGATGGAGGGATCGTTCACATCAGTCACAAGCTCTCACTAGTAAGGGGACCTTTAAAAGGAAAGAAAGGGGGTTCCCTGGTGGTGTAGTGGCTTAAAGCTTTGTCGCTGGTGCTGTCAGCGCTGTGGCCTGGGTTCGATTCCCACCCAGGGAACTATCCACATACAAAAAAAAAGGAAAGAAAGGATACATGCTCTCTCAAAGGGATCTTCTTCTACTCCACTGGCAGAGCTCTGCCATCAAGGATAGCCAGTAACTCACTTTAAAGTTAGTGGTAGGCTGGGGTGATGCACAGAATGGCTGTGAGACAGTCACTCCTCATTTTAAAAAGTTGGGCAGAGCATTCAACCTCTGAGTCCTGGATGCTAGTGGGAAAATAATATGCAATTTACAGTGTTGTTATTAAGATTAAGTCAGATGATATGCAAATGGCTAGCACCTCTTAGGCAATACGTCCATCACAAAGAACCAGGAAGGACACTAAAATATGCACATAAATAGCCAGTTACAAGTAATATACATGAATGTCCAAATATGAGATTTTTTAAACTATGAAGATAAAACCTAAGGAATAAACTGATCAATTTGCTAATTCAATATTTATATCTATGGCCCTTAAGTTCCAGCACAATAAACACTAGTTTCCTTCCCTAACCTTTCCTAATAGCCTACCTAAATTCCTGTAATGGAAATCAGCTGTTTCTCCAGATGGACAATTGTAATTTCGTATGTGTTAGGATCACTTATCTCATTTACTGACTTGCTCACAAATAAATCAAAATAGTAATCTTGGTGAAGAAATTGCCAAAAACTGGATTCAAGTCATAGATTTACCGCTTTACAGTTTGTATGACTTTAGGCATATAGACCTACCTAGACCCAGATTATTTTTAGTTATAAAATGGTAATCTGTAGCTGCTTTACCAATCTTTGCAGGTTTTATTTAAAGACAGAAATCTCACTCTTCAGCTTTGTTAATTTGGGACTTTTATAAATGTAAGTGATATTATTTCCCTAATACATCTGAATGTATTCAAAGCAAGTAAAATTAGTGTGTGTGTGTGTGTGTGTGTGTGTGTGTGTGTACACACACACACACACACACACACACACACACATTTACAACGAATAAAACAGATTTCTTCTCTGTTCTTAAAAACTATACCTTGGAGAAAAATTAAAACTTGCAACCTGTGAAAAAGCAGTCATCAATCTTTTTCTCTTCTGGTCCTGAAAAAATAGGAAATAGCACCATCATGAGACAAGCAGGGTGATTACATCATTTGTTAAACTAAAAGTATGTAGTGTGAAGAAGCCACTCGTGTCCCCGTAAAACATGAATTAGCAAATTTGATGTACAGAGCATTGTTTTTTTCCCTTAGTATTCAAGGTTACTTTATTTTTTAAACCGTTAAACCATTATCTGTGGTTCTTATATCAACATTGGTACCTCTCCAGCAAGCTATGAGAGGTACAAATAATTTTCATTGTATATATTTAAGATGTACAATGTGATGTTTTAATACACAGATACATTGTAAAATGATTACCACAATCAAGCTAATTAGCATACCATCACCTTACACAGTTATGACGTTTTGTGTTTGTGGGTGGTAAAAACATTTAAGATCAACTTTCTCAGCAAATTTCAAGTGTGAGGGCTGTCTGGAAAGTATCCAGCCATGTAATATGAAAAATAGAGGCATTGATGGCTGGATTTTTTCCCAGATGGCCCTCATAGAAAATATAGGAGTATTAACTCTATTCACCATTCTATACATTAGATTTCTAGAATGTATTTATCCTGCACAAATGAACCTTTGAACCCTTCTATTAACATCTTCCCATTTCCCCTACCCTCCCAGCCCCTGGCACCACCATTTTATTCTTTACTTTTATGATTTCAGCTTTTTAAGATCCCACATATAAGGGACATCATTCATTATTTGTCTTTCTGAGCTTGACTTATTTAACTCAGCATACTCTCTGTCCTCTAGGTTTATCCCATTGTCCCAAATTGCAGGATTTCCTTCTCAAGGTTGCGTAATATTCCAGTGTGTGTGTGTGTGTGTGTGTGTGTGTGTGTGTGCACGCGTGCGCGCATGTGCACGTGTGTGTATCACATATTCCTTATTCATTTATCTATCAATAGGTTTTAGGTTGTGTCTATATCTTGGTTTTGTAAATAGTAGTGCAAAACTATAGTGGTGCAGATATCTGCTTGAGATACTGCTTTTACTTCTTTTGGGTGTATACCCAGAAGTGGAATTGCTAAATCAATTGATAATTCTATTTTAAATTTTTTTATAGAACCCCCATACTGTTTTCTATAGCGGCTGCCCAATTTTACATTCCCACTAACAATGTATAAGGGTTCTGTTTTCTCCACATTGTCACCAACACTTGTTATCTTTACTCTTCTTGGTAATAGCCATTCTAACAGGTGTGAGGTGGTGTCTTACTGTGGTTTTTATTTGCATTTCCCTGATGATTAGTGATGCTGAGCACCTTTTCATGTACCAGTTGGCCACTTGACTGTTTTCTTTTGAGAAATACTGATTGAAGTCCTTAGCCAATTTTTAAATCAGGTATATATTTATTTAGCTATAAAGTTATTTGAATTACTTATATATCTTGGATATTAACCCCTTATTAGATAAGTGGTTTGCAAATTTTTTTTCTATTCTATAGGTTGTCTTTTCATTTCCTTTGCCTTGCAGAAGTTTTTTAGTTTAATGCAATCCCACTTCACTATTTTGCTTTTTGTTGCCTGTGCTTTTGGGATCATATCCAAAAAATCGTTGCCCAGACCAATTTCAAGAAGATTTCCCTAAGTTTTTCTGTAGTAGTTTTGCAATTTCTGGTATTACATTTTAGTCTTTCATCCATTTTGATTTTATTTTTGTATGTGGTGTTAGATATGGGTTCAATTTCATTTTTCTGCATGTGGTTTTCTAGTTTTCTTTTTTTTTTTTAGTTTTCTCAACACCATTTATTAAAGAGACTATCCTTTCTCCATTGTTTGTTCTTGGTATTCTTGTCAAAAATCAGTTGACCATAGATGTGTGGATTTATTTCTGTTCTACTGGTATATATGTCTGTTATTATGCCAGCATTATACTGTATGCTCCTATAAGCAGCAAATTGTTGGGTCTTGTTTTCTTATCCCTTCAGTCACCCTATGTCTTCTCACTGGAGAATTTAACCATTTGCATTTAAAATAAAGATTAAGACTTAACTGTTGCCGTTGTGTTCACTGTTTTCTGACTGTTCCTTTCCTCCTCTCTTGCTTTGTGATTCGATGATTTTTTTTTTGTAGTGGTTAGTTTGACTCTACTCTTTTTTTCTGTAACTATTAGAGGTTTTTTCTGTGGCTTTCATGGGGTTTACATAAAATATAGCTATAATAGCACCCTGTGTTAAACTAATAATAACTTCAATAGCATACAAAAATTTCACACTTTTATTCCCCCATTTTATGATATTGATGTCACAATTTATGAGAGCTGTCTGAAAAACTCCAGTCATAAATGCCTCTATTTTTCATATTGCATGGATGGATACTTTCTGGACAACCTTGTACATCTTTTTATATGTATATCCATTAACAAATTATTGTATCTATAGTTACTTTTAATACTTTTGTCTTTTAACCTTCAGAGTTATCAGGGATTTGCACACCCTTCTTATAGTATTAGTGTATTCTGAATTTTATTGTATACTTACTTTTACCAGTAAGTTGTACTTTCATATGTTTTCATGTTAATTAGTGTCCTTTTCAGGTTGAAGAACTCCCTTTAGCATTTCGTATAAGGCAAATCTAGTAGTGTTGATGTACTTACTCCGTTTTTGTTTGCCTAAGAAAGTCTTTATCTCTCTTTCATTTCTGAGACTTTGTTGAATATAGTATATTTGATCCACCAATTTTTTCTTTTACAGAGCTTAATTTTCAAAATATAGTAACCTATCTCTTCTCTTTAGTTACTTCCACTTTCTACCCTACTGCTTCGTATTTCTGTTTTGCAAAATAGAGTTGATATATTTGCAAAAAAGTGACAAGAATTTCCAGTATTATTAGCACAGGAGAGAGACTAGTATCGGTAGGCAATTCTGAGAGCACTCTTTGTTGAACACCTTTGTTCTCCAATTTCTCTTAAAGATCAAAAGTGTCAATTTCCTTTTTTATTTTCTGTTTTCTGATAGACAGGTAACTGGATGTTGAATCAGACTATAGGGTGGGTGGTTAAGCTAAATGCTTTCAAGAGTATATGGAATCTATTAATTGAATATTAACTAATGGCCTGTTAATTAATTGGTCATCAAACATTACTAGAATTGTAATGAGAGGGAGAAGAATACATGTCAGAAATTCTCTAAATATGTCCTAAATGTGGTTGCATAGACTTCTCCTTTATTGCCACTTAAACTGGAAGGAAGAGGTTGAACATGAAAATGGGCCTCAAACTATCTTGTAAGGACACTATAGTCTACAGGCATTATTTGAATAAGCTGGTTGTATTGTCTTCCTAATGTTAGTACAACTAATTTTTGACAAATTTAATGGCTTAAAATGACATGAAACTATTTTCCTACAGCTCTGAGGGTCAGAAGTCTGAAATGGGTTTCAGTAGACTAAAATGAAGGCATCAGCAGGATTTCATTACTTCTGCAATTTTAGGGTGGAATCTGTACCCCCTTATCTTTCCTGTTTCTAGCACCCACCTGCACTGGTCTGTTGTCCCTTTTGCACATCACTCTGACCTCTGCTTCCGTCCTCACATTTCTTTATCTCACTCTGGCCTTCCATTTTATAAGGACCCTTTGATTCCATTGGGCCTGCTGTATAATCCAGGATAATCTCCTCATTTAGTTACATCTGCAAAGTGCCCTTATCCATGTAAGCAACGTAGTCACAGGTTTTAGTGATTAGGACGTAGATATCCTCATGGGAACCATTATTCTGCCTCACGCATTGGGGTATGCTATTCTGGAGAAAAGGTTTATATAAATTTATGTGTTGAAGCCACCATTTATTAACTATAAGATTTCAAGTAGGTTTCTAAAGTATAAGATTCTGCTTTCAAAGCTTTAAAATTGTGATTATAGCTCAATGTATGTACCTCATAGAGTGGTTGTGGAAATGAAATAGGCAACATACTTAAAGCTGGTTGGATAATGTTTAACATACTGACTACATATAATTTGCTAGACTAGCATTTCTAAAATTTGAGTGATTAATGATATCTTTTCAAGGAAAAAATGGTTTCTTCAATATTGATAAAATATTTAAATTACCTTGCTATTTAAATAGGTGTATCATAAAACTAGGTAAACACATTTTGCTTGTAGCTCTTACACAAATATACAAAGCAAATTTATAAATTAAATAATCAACATGAAAATTTTATATAATTCAATTTACTGACATTAATTTAATTTGGGAGTGTCATTGCCAAGGTTTCAGGCAGGACAAGTTTCGGGGGTGGTACACCCAGTTGAAAAAACACATGCAGAGCCGACATGGGGACCATAAACACACCAGCAAGCAAGCAAGCAAGCAAATAAGCTACTTTAGTGCGCACCTGGGAATATATATACGTATTCAAACAAAAGTGGCATCTTGCCTCATCTGCCCAGTAGCAATTGTTTGGGTTTTCATGGTCACCTAAGGCGGTACATTGCAGTAACTGTCAGCCCCAGGAATTCCTCAGCCCCAGACAGGGACTGATTATACAAGGTCAAGCCTGGGCGGCGGGCCTGGCTTTAACCCTTTGCAGTGGGCTTGGCTGTAGTTCTTTACAGTGCCCTTGGCTTTGAGGACTGACAGGGTGCTAACACTATTTTGATAGAAATAAATCACTACTTGTACCCAAATTTCATATTTGCTATTATGCATTGGACCTTTTCAAGCATTTTTATTTACTTTAGTTTTGTGATGCCTGAAAAATCCCACCATCTTTTAATATTTAAACTAATTGGAAACCTTCATTAATAGCATGGGAGGCCACATTACATTTGGGCTTGACATGGCCAAGCCTGTTTATAAACATAAAAGCAAACAGAGGTGCTCAGTTCAAATGGCGGTGTTAAACTCTCAGTGTCTTAAACTACACTTTCCAGTGCAGTGGCCACTGGCTACATGTAAATATTTCCACTGTAATTTACATCATTTTAAATAAAATGAAATGTCTCAATTCGTCCATCACACAAGTTCTAGCGGCTACCATATTGCACAGCATAAAATCACACATTTCCATTATCATAGAAACTTCTGTTGGACAGCACTGATTTAGAATACACTTGTACTTATCTTTTTATATTACAGTCAAAATAAAAACCCAAAATTCTAAAAATTTTATAGAAAACTCTGTATGTATCCTTGGAAGACATCCATGAACCTCCAGGGGTTGAAAGGCATTATGGTAGATAGTAAGAGACACCAGAGTAGATAATAAGCCATGAATACAAGCATTATTCCTATCTTTTTCATTGCTTTTTCCCTGATTTTAGTGCTTGATAAATACTTATTGGAAGCTTGAACCACGATTTACAAAGAAAGCTGTGTACGTAGGTTATGTTATAGCACTAATAAGTTTTGTGATGGAGTAAACACCAGGGATAGGAGATTGGACAGCATTTGTTTATCAAACATTACATTGATATATTTGAAATACTTTTCACATAGCTCATTATTTCAGCACTATGTTTATTATAAATAGTGCTAAACTTGAAGTCAGGGAAGTTTTCCTCTTGTGTAACTGAGTAAACTTCTCCCCATTCCACTCTTGCTTATAACATTACATCTTAGGTTAATATTAAAAGGGACTATATAAGAAATCACCCTGTAAGTTTGAAAGCAAATCAAATTTTAATTATGGGTATGCTATGAATAGTGAGTGTCAATTATTAGGTTAAGTTTATTTTGATTCATTTCTTACTGAATCAGCACTGTCACAATACAAACTTCACAGAATCTGGGACAGTATGAAGGGTTCCAAACCTGTTTATTCACACTGATGTCTACATATCCATTATGCTTACTGAATCTATATGTTTCTGCAAAGTTATATGCAAAATAAACTTTTAAAAATTGAATCTGTCTTTAAACCAAGGTGTCTGCAATATAAAGAAACCCTAACTTTTTTGTTGCAGTTTTGATTTTACACAGTGAAATCATTATGTAACTTGAAAAATTATGCCCATGTCATTTGTGGTGTAAATTCATGTTTTTTTAAACTTTTATTCCTAAGACTATATTGACAACAGTCTAAACATTTCACCTGTTAGCTTATTGCACAAGCCTCATATGCTGACATTTAAAAATCCTCCTGCAGTAGAAATAACTCTGATGGGTTAATGATATCCTTGCTGAAAAAAATGAAATAAGCTTATCAATGATGAAATAAATGCATGTATCCTACTTTGTGGAAAGTAAGGTATTTCATTACTTGGCTCTTTGATTTATAGTATTTACAGATTTTATTGGAAGTCCCATGAATGTGCCTGATGAAATATAATGGAACACTTATGTTTCACTTGAGACTACTCTAATATAATATATTAGTATTTCTCTGAATTTGAAGGGAACAGCCTAAAACAGGGTGCTATCAAAATGCAAATGTAACATCATATTGCCAGGAATCTTCTCTCTCCAGCAGGAAATATAGAGCACAATAATTTAATTCATGCTGGAACTTATGTTTTCCATTAGCACAGATTTACTTTCAAAAACAGAATTAAGGATCGGCTTAGAAGTAATCTCAGTCCTCCAGTTTTAAAAGATTCAACTTTTCTTATTTACAGTGCAAGTACTTGTAAAAAGTTTGTAAGAAATAGCTATACTTCTTTTATCCACATCAGCTTCAATCAGACATTTGATGTGAATTATCTTGAAAGATCAGTAAAGCAGGCATGACTGTGGACAATAAAACATGGAATTTATAAATACTTTTGAGAACCAATGACTCAGAGAACTGGTATGCCTCTTACTTACCTTGAAAGCTGAAGTGATGTTGATGTCCTTGCACAAAGTGATATATTAAAGCAAATGACTGGCTGTATATTCATACTTCTCTACTCTATAGTTTTCTTCTAAAAATGGAATTTGAATGAACTGCTTCAAACCTTTCATGTTTTTGTACATCCTTATTTTGTAATGTGCTACTTACTGTCTCCCAATGGGATGCTCTCCAACTTTACTCTTCTTTTACTAAAATCTAATTAGATTATATTGCTCTTTATTTTAAGCCTGAGCATCTTTGGGGAGCATTTTCTAACACTAGAAATAAATGAATTTGGGTTATGAGTATTTTTCAGATGCATCAGTTTTCTCTAAAATATGTCAAATGTTTTTATCTTTTATAGTTAATATATCAATCAACTAATTTATTGAATAACTATGTATCAAAGATTCTCAAAGATTCACATCGTCAAAATTTTTTTTTCTTTAACCAAACACAGCACGTGGATTTTCTATAGCAATAAGTAAATAGTTAAAACTTGGACTCTGTGTTTTATACTTGCAATAAATCATCAATTCAGAAAGCAAATGTTGTGATGTTTTAGAATTTTCTTTATTAGTAGATTGATCTAAAACTTAGAAAAAAATTTAAAAGACCAACATTTAGTTACTTAGTCTTCTTGTAAAAATGCTAATTGGTCCAGTTTTGACTGACAAGTTACTTTAGGCTTGAAACAATTATAGCGTCTAGAAAAACCTTTTAAGACATAAATAAACAATGTCATGTAACATTCTACTATTCTTCCAAATTTCATGTGCAACAATTAACATGTAACCTGCCTGCAATGTTGAGAAAGAGAAAATTGTAGCAGTCTCAGGGAGACTGATTTTATATTAACTTTAACTTCTGGATGCAAATAACTCATCATATACACATAGTATTTAAAGTTGCAGTTATTCAGACTAAGCTATCAGTGCTCCTGTTTTCACTATGTGCTTTCAGATTTATCTTCACACATTAATATTAGTATCTCCCAAAGCAGAGATTTAATTATACTTTCCAAACAAGTCATTAAATTTATGAGTATGCTTAAAACCATCATAAATAATTAAAGCTAAAATGTATTCTTCAGGATAAATGAGTGAAGTAAATTTCTCTTGCTGTGACCTTGATTTAGTCACATGGAATTTTTTTAGTCACTCATTTTCTAATCAAAGAAGTATTATAACCTTTGATGGAGTATCCTGAGGTTCTAGTTTATTTCTTTATCTTAATAACACAGGATACATTTTTCATGAAATGTTTTTTAAAATGGCATTGCAATCAACAGACAATGTATTAAATATTTACTGGGTGCATGTCAGACACAAGGCTCATTACTTAAGCTTCACCAAGCTCTCTGTTTTCTGGGCCGAATTAGTTACAGATTCTTGGGCAAATGGCGTTGCATTGCCTTGGGCAAATGACTTCATGATGTTTCCTGGGACCCAATCTATTCTCATCTCCTCAAGTAGTCCCTGATGACTTCATTTATTTTTTTTTTTGACTGGGAACAGTGTACTTTGTTGATGGTACATGGTAAGGTAAGGGTCCCTAAGTCCCTCTTCTTCCCCCAGGGTCTGGGATGGAAACTGAGGTGGGGATGAGAAATTCTTAGTGTGGTGGGAGATCGAGTTGAGGCAAAGACTCCCCTGCAGTTGAAGGCCTCTCTCTTCCTCCCTTGCTTTTGCTGGGGCTGGTGGTCAAGGAGGCTCTTCTTCCTTGGAAGCCATGTGGACCACAAACTCCACAGCCCTGTTACTATAGCCAAATTCATTGTCATACCAGAAAATGAGCTTGAAAAAGTGGATGTTAAGGACAATGCCAGCCCCCCAGCATTGAAGGGTCTTTACATGGCCATCCAATGCCCGCTTCACCACCTTTTTGATGTGATCATATTTGGCAGCTTTTTCCAGACAGCTGACCAGATCCATGACTGACACATTGAGGGTGTTGAGAGTGGAGACACAGAAGGCCACACCAGTGAGCTTCCTATTCAACTCAGGGATGACCTTGCCCACAGCCTTGGTAGCACCAATACAAGCAGGGATGATATTCTGGGAAGTTGCATGCCTATCAAGCCACAGCTTCCCAGAGGGGCCACCCGTAGTCTTCTGGGTGGTGGTGATGGCATTGACTGTGGTCATGAGTTCCCTCACAATGCTGAAGTTATCACAGATGACATTGACCAAGGGGCCCAAGCAGTTGGTGGTATAGAAGGCATTGCTGACAATCTTGAGGGAGTTGTCATACTTTTCATGGTTCATACCCATCAGAAACACGGGGGAAAGCAAAAGGGGCAGAGATGATGAGCCTTTTGGTTCCACCCTTCAAGCGAACCCAAGGCTTCTTCAAGATAGTAAAGACACCAGTGGATTCAACAACATATTCAGCACCAGCGTCACCTCATTTGATATTGGTGGAATCTTGCTCCTGGACGACAGAGATGGGCTTGATGACATTGATGACAAGCATCTAATCTTTGGCCTTGACTGTGCCACCAAGCCATGCATGGATGGAATCATACTGGAACATGTAGATCATGTAAGGTCAATTAAGTTGTCACTGATGTATTACAACACATCCACTGTGCCAGAATTAAAAGCAGCCCTGGTGACCAGAAGCCCAACATGGCCAAATTTATTCACTGTAAACTTCACTATTATGTCTCAGGGACTTGGCTCACCCTGCATGAGAAGATGCCACTGCCTCTTGAACAGGGAGGAGAAGAGAGCCCAAATGACTTTAATTATTTAAGTGATATTATATCCTATGAAACCTCTCCATTTATTCATTTATTCACTCATCCATTTATTCATTCATTCAATAATTATTAAGGGGTATTGTGTGTTTGACATTGTGTAAGGCATAAAACATGTTATTGGCTATCAAATGTTTACATGACAAATTTTCACTGATCATTTTAGCAGCATGATAGATGCACTTATTATATTAGGTAGCTTTACAGCAGTAACAACTTCAAACAACATTTGTTTCTCATTCATGTTATGTGTAGACAGCTGTGGTTTGGCTGCTGTGACTCTATGTGATTCCCCAGGTTTAAGAGACAGTCCCTATTAAGATCTGAATTTCTCAGGGCAGAAGGAAAAGAACAGAACCTAATTGAGCAGGGGCTGTGAATGCTTCTACTTGAAGGGGAGTTTATTCTCATTATTCACGGTAGTTATGTTCTTCAAAGTCACCACAAACACTGAATTAACAAATACTGAACTATTTCTCCAAGGTAACCTGCAAGCTTCCAGTCACAACACTTTTGTCAACCAAATGCCATTTGAGTTATACAGGTTTGTTTGGCAAAATCTTTGTAAAATAGGACACTCTCACCATCTTGAAAACCTGCTCTTTCACGTAACTTTCTCTTGAATAACACTTAGCCAGAATTAAAAAAAAATTTTTTGCACATCCTCCTGGTTTGTAGGATCTGCTCCACCTGCAAGTTTATTTTTTTATGCTATATCAGCTTTTGAAACATTATGAGCCAGACAGCACCAACTGAGAAGGGTTAAACACTTTCCTAGCCCTGGTTAATGTGCTCTTTAACACATACTCCTTAATGGAGGAAAGTATTCCTATAGATAAATGAGCCAGGAAACAGGCTCCAAAATCCCTATTTCTTACAGGCAACAGCCCTCTTTTTCCCAATAAAAAAATATCCAGAGATTCAGTGACCAAGAGAAGCTTCTTCTGTAATGCAGAAGTGTAGTTGAAGATTTGATGAATTGATGAATTATTGGTGCCCTTAAACTATCTCGCATTAGATCCACTATCCTAAGATAGCACCTTAGGATATAGAGGTCTGACTGGGTTGCAGGGAAAAATATATGTGTTTATGTTATCACAGGTTATAAATAGTAACTAGTTTTAGTTGCAATGATACGGTTGGTATTCACAATATATATGTGTGTATATATATATATATATATATATATATATATATATATATATAGGCTTTTTAAAGGCCCTGGTAATCCATTTATTGTTAGAAACTATTGGGTTTATTAATGATTCCCTATACCAGGGATTGGCAAACTATTATCTGTGAGGCAAATTCTACCTGTAACTCGTTTTTGTAAATAACTTTTTATTGGAGTACAGCCATGCTTTTTGCCTATGTATTGGCTATAACTGCTTTCACACTGCAACAACAGAGTTTAGTAGTTGCAGCAGAGCTCATATGACCCACCATGCTAAAAATATTTACTGTCTGGATCTTCAAAGAAAATATTTGTCGACCTTGGTTTTATATTTATGGAAGACACATTTAAAAAAAAAGCAAAAAGCAAAGAAAAGACAATTAATAATGAAATTACAAACAACCAGGTTGGAAAACTAATAGATTTCCACAGAAATTTTATCATTTCCAGGATGTCTGGAGTAGGTCAGTGACATTGAACGTAAGTTGATTACAAAGCTGTGTAAGCAATAGGTGCAAACAATTGGCACAAATGCATTTGTGGTCATTGAACATTGAGGAAAGCACGTGCTATTTTAGTAAAGCTGTTATGTTTTATGTCAGATTGAGAAATAATGTTTTATTTCATTTATTTATTTACTTGTTTATTTATTTGCTTTTTGGTATGTGGGTAGCTCCCTGGCTGGGAATCGAACCCAGGCCGCAGTGCTGACAGCGCCAATGCCAAAGCCCTAACCACTACACCATCAGGGAACTCCGAGAAATAATGTTTTAGAATAGGCTAAGTTAAATAAAAATATATTGATCAACCATTTAACATATTAATTTCCTTTGATTCAACCACTTGAGTTTGTCTAATTAATGAAGACTATCTGGGAGACTTGCACTTATACTCATGAAGAATTATGCGTACAACTGTATAGCTAAAATAAGTGAGTATTACTGTGTATAAATTGTATCTCAGTGAAACCAATTTATTTTTTTAAAAGATCTTTGCTATCTGTATAGATAGTTTAAGTTCTAGTAAATAACATAAGTTTTATGAAATTGTTTTTAATTGCCAGTATTACTGTTGTTTAAGTTCAGTGAATAGTAGGAATGGGACACCCCATATTAGAGGTCTAGAGTAATAATCCAGTTTCTCTCCACTTAAAAAAAAAATCCTGCCTCAAGAGCTGATTGCAAGGTTTGCCAATTATACTGTAAAAAATATTCTCACATCCATTTGAGAATGAGACATGTCTGAGAGTACTGGCCAGAATACTATCAAATGGCAGAGAAGAGAAACATTTTGTGGCTGCTGCTTCCTCATTAGAGCTATCAGATATCCATTTTCTGAGGAATTTGCTCAGGTTTCGCTTTTGTGCAAAGACCATGTGAAAATGAGTTTGCCATGGTGGAGAACCAAAACGGTCACCAGTCTCTTCCTGCAACTGCAGCGTATCCATATTAATGAGATAAAAAATTCTGCCATTCACCAAAAAGCCAAATTAGTTTAGGCTAGCTTGATAAATAATCTCTCACTCACAGAGCGCTGATTCTCAACAAAGAAAAAAAGTGTAAATTTTAGATCAAGTGTTGAACATTATATTAAATAAATATCTAAACAGAGTGCCAAAGGGAAGCACTCTGTTTAGATATTTATTACATTAAATTTCTTTAGTTAAAATAAAGTCACCTTATGCATTTTCTGAATATAGTACAAAGCTTTTGTTTTTGTTTTTTGAGTTAAATTTGCATTTATTACAAGGTAATAGTTTTCCAAACTACATATGGTAAAGAACCAGTTTTTTAAAAAAAAATCCAATTCATTATGGATTAATAATTTTATAAAGTATAATAAAAATGAGTAACTAGAAAATTAAAGTGAAAGAAAAAACAAAAACATATAAAATATAAGCCCAGTTTTCTCAGTACTAAATTCCACAGCCATGAAATTCCGCTATCATACTGCTGTAAACATTTCTTAAAGATTATCTTCATTTCTGTACTTATCTGGTCATAAACTAGTCATATGAGGTTCTGAATGGGCATCAGTCAATGGATCACATTTTAAAATTAACACATGTATATAACATTTTTCAATATAAAGGAAATTTAAAATGCATATATTATTCTTAAAAATGGACACTACATTTATCAATCTTTGATTCTTGTTGCCCTAATTAACAACCTTCAACTCTTCAACCTGTTCCTTCTAATGTTTACTTCAGAAAATTGAAATAACATGCTTATATGAGAATTTCTTAATTTTTACAATAGTATACATGTTCAAACACCTCCATATGATGAAATATGAAGATACAGTTTATTAGCATAACCCACTTGCATATATACTATTCTTCCTACATCCTCCAAGTAGAAGTCTATCTGAATTTTTGTGTAAACTTAAGGAATGTTTTAAGTATAAGAACCTGACTGATGCACTAAAAAGAAAAAAATGACATATAATCAATGTCAGAAACAAAAAGGGTAACTGAAATACTTTATATGGTAAAAATTTAAATTCTCCCCCTAAATAATGGTATATATTCAATACAATACTAATTAAAATAGCAACTAGCTTTTTTGTGGAAATTATAACATAAATGAATATACAATATCCAAGAATATTCAAGATACTTTCAAAGGACATAATGGAAAGACATGGTCTACCAGTTACCGAAATTTATTTTAAAGATACAGTAAAACAGTGTAATATGGAACAATGATGAAAAATACAGCAATGGAATAAAATAGTGGGTTTAGAAACACACACATGCAAATATGGACCCTCGATTTCTTGATCTGACATAGTGGTACTGCAGAGCAGTGTCAATAAAATCATCTTTTAAAATGTTTTTAGAATAATTGTTTATTTTTATGAAAAATAGTTAACTCAATTTATATATCACATGATACACTAGAATCTATTGTAAGTAGATTGTAGATCTAAATTTGAAAGGAAACTATTGAGATTCCATAAAATACTATAGAAGAGTATCTTCCTGACCTAAGGGTGATTCTTCATAAACAGAATTTACAATAAAGAAAATGACTGAAAAATCTGAATACATAAATTTAGAAGTGTTCACAATTATTTTTTAAAAAGTCACAAAGGGTGGGAAAAGACAATTTCAAAACATCCAAACAGCAAAGGGTTCATGTCAGGAATATAATAAGAACTTCTATAAATCAAGAAGTAAAAGACAGACAACTTAATGGAAAAATGGAAATTGACTTGAATAAAAGCTTCATAAATGAGAATATTTAAATAACCAACAAATATAAAAAAGCATGCTCTCCTTCATTAGTCATCAGGGATATGCAAATTAAATCTACAATAAGATATTGTATCTTATTGTATCCATTACATAGGCACCAGAGTGGGTAAAATAAAAAACTGACAATATCAAGTGTTGACAAAATTTTGAAATAAGAAATACACTCATGCACTGCTTGAAGAAGTGTAAATTTTTATAACTCTTTGGAAAACACTTTTCAATATTTAAACTGGAAAATGCAAGAATTCATGAGAAAGCAATTACTATCCTAGGTATACACTCGATAGAAATATGTGCTAGGTTATATAATCGAGACACACACACACACACACACACACACACACACTCAGGTGCGCCATAGACATTACATTCTAGCAGAGGTCTGCTTTTCCTAAATGTTGCACCATGGTTGCCAAAGGTTTTCTCTTAGTGTACCTGCTCCACCCTCAACTTCCAGCCGTCCTTGCAAGCTGGCACCTCAGAGGCTTCTCTTTCCACGTTGTTGACCCACTATAGCAGTACACTGCTTGTCACTCAGTGCCAGGCTCATAATGGGAGTTGAAAATGTTGTTTCAGTGCTTCTGATCCATCTTCTGGGTCAACAAGGCCTGTATGTCTGGCCCTTAGAGGTGGGCTTTCACGTTCTTCCTGTTCCTCCCACGATGGTATTCAAATTCTGCATTGTGTTTATGGCAGCTCTAGAGTAAGGGAGCTTCTTGCATCTCCTCCAGTGGCAGCAGCCATCTGCTCTGAATTGGTCCAGGACATTGAGCCTAAAAGCCTTCTTGTCCTTCCATCAGAGGCAGAAGTTTTCTCTCCCAGAATCAGTGTGCCTTTGCCTGGGTCTTGGGGTGGAAGCATCACACCTTCCCCAGATGACTAAGCTTTTCACATTACTTGATTGAAGGGTCCAGAAAAGTCTGCAATGTTTTTGTTTGTTTGTTTTTCCCCCAATGGCAGCCAATCAGCTTCTGTAAATCTGTATCTTTATTGGGCTCTCTTCCGTCTCTCACCTGCTCCCAACATTTCTTGCATGATGATATGACTATTATAAGACATGTTCAATACAAAATATAACAGTAATGAATTATTAGTATTGAAAATAATAAACTTTTAGAACTACAAACACAGTCATCCTGAGTGGCAGTCTTGTTAAGCCGATAGTTGAGTGCTGATCAATAACCAGGGCTAAAACATTACTGAAATTAATCTCAAAAAGGTTAGCAAATTTAACCTGCTGATGTTGTCAGCACCCTCTAGTGGAAATAAATTTTTGAAAAACCACTTTCTTAATAACATGGATCTATCTCAAATATTTTTGCATAGATGCATTATCAGTCATCATAACTCGGCTGTTATAGAAACTAAAATTATGAGATAGTAAACAAAGTAGTATTTCATTGTATTGTATTAAATAATTGTAAACCCTTTAAATACAGTTTATAGTCTCATCCAGAAAAGCAAATAGAAAATAAAACCAGAATGAAAGGAAAACAGGAACCACATAACAGGAACTACCCCCTACAATTTCTGTACTTTGCCTGTTGAAAATAAAATCTAAATGAGGGTTTTTGCATTGAATTTATATTAAGGCAAATTCAGGTTATTTTTATTCTCACTAAATTCATATCATAGAAATAATTAAGGAATAATATTTTGAATGTATGTCTAACTTTCAACTGATGTAGGGCACCAAGTGTTCAACCCAGAAATGTCCTCATGTCTTCCTCTGGCTCTGCTTCTTAAACCAAAATGGAAACAAACAAGCTGAAACACTCTTCAATATTTCACATTAACTTGGATAAGCATCTCTTTAGGAGTAACAATTGCATCATAAATCTCAGTCCAAACTCTGAATTTTTTTAATATAAAAATACTCTTTATTGTTAGACTTAATGGGATGACATTGGTTAGCAAGAATTACATAGGTTCCAAGAGTACAGTCCTACAGTGCGTCGTCTATGTGTTGCATTACGGGTTCACCACCCAGTGTGAGTTCCCCCTCCCTATTCTCCCACTCCCTCCCTCCTTGCTCCCAAATAACCTGATCTCTAGGTCAATCCATTTTGTCACATATGGCAGTATTTCATCCTTTCTTATAGCTGAGTAATATTCCATTGTGTATATGTACCACAGCTTCTTTATCCAGTCATCTGT
>PVJL010007448.1:0-77979 GCA_004026885.1 Lyroderma lyra | reverse complement strand
AGCTGAAAGTAAAGAGATCGTTAGGGTAACTCAGCTAGTATGTGGTGCAGCCAGGAATTCAGTCAAGATCTTTCTGACTGGCAAAGTCCAAGTTTTCCCCATGGGTTATTGTAGCTTCATCTAGTGATCCTAAGAAAAGTTCCTGGGCATGTGTTCACAAAAAGAAACACAGTTTAGAAACAGAGTGAGAGAAAGGAAGATACATATGGATCTCCATATTTATGCACATGTCTATTATCTCCACATCCATTGAAAGAGAAGGAAGTAAGAGGGGAAGAAATACATCAGATTCTGAAACAATAGTCAGGCTCTCTCGTTGCATCTCTTCATGTCCAGGCTTATGGGATTCAGAATCATTCCTTCTTGTGACTGCCCTATTCTTCATCGTTCTTCAGCAGCTTTCTACACCTGCACCTGTATGGTCCTGATCCTGGACATTTGCTGGGACTTAGAGTCAGGCAAGTTACTGATTCTCAATGAAGTTAGGACAGCAGAGGCATTCATACTCCAGGAACCCTGGAATGAAGCCAAAAGCTGGACTTGGCCAGTAAGTGGGGGGTTGCTTCACCCCTTTGTAGGGATAGTCGTCCAGCTTTCACCTTGGACTTTTCAAAAGAGGCCGAGAGTACTCTCTTCTAACAGGAAAATCCCCTGTTGTCAACATACTTTCTGTTGTCACTTGTCAACATACATTTTTTTTTCTTTTGCATTGAGAAACCAGAGCAAAACATAGGAGTGAACTTTGTAGCTGTTTCACTCAAAAACCAAAGACCAGATTGTTTGAATGCCAAGAGTGATCAGGTGACTGTGACTTCTAACTGTGTGTTTGCAAACACACATATATTTGCCTGTGTATCTTCACATACAAAGTCACTGTAGTGTGAACACCCTTTCTACAGTTACTACTGGTTCTATGATACTTTCTTGTCCTTCATGGAGTAAATAGAAACCCACCAAGACGTTTAGCTATTATGTAGCTCTAGTGAATATATTTAAGTCAAGAATATCTCAATAAGTGATTTCTGTGGGCACTGAGCCCAAATTAGTTTTATGGTGCTCCATCTCCCATATTTATTTTTAAGTGAATGCTTCATAAATCATTATTCTATTATCCATGATATAAACTTTAATGGGTCAATATGTAAGAAGGAAAAAGCGTAAGGCTATGCAACTTACAACCATAATGGGAGGGTGGATTTTTCATGCCAATGACAATGCAAGAGCCAAAGTAGTCAGGAGAGTTTGCTGGCCTTGATGGCAGTGCAGAGTCCATCTGTTTCATCTGTTATTTGGCTGTCTAAACTGTTGAACTTTATTTCCTCTATGTTATACTGAACTTTTAGGAGCAAACAAACACCTTTATCTAAGGATTGTTGACAGATGTGTTGTATTACATATTTAAATAGACCTTTATATGCACCTCAATTTTATTTTATTTTATTTATTTATTTATTTTTATTTATTTATTTTTTTTTTGGTATATGGGTAGTTCCCTGACTGGGAATCAAACCCAGGCCACAGCGCTGACAGTGCCAATGCCGAAGCCTTAAGCCACTACACCGTCAGGGAACTCCAGCACCTCAATTTTATATCTTCAATAAGGTAGTGTATTTATTCTTTAGAATTATAATTTTTGAGCATTTAACCTGTGACTATTGCCAGTTCAGCAAATGAACTCTAGTGTCTTGCATAAAAGAGCTATTCAAGAATACCAGATTTTTGAAAAGCATTACAGAATACATAAAATGGAAAAGCAAGCAAAATTATTGAGATTAGTACACTTAAAGATTTCTGTGTGTTTTTAAAAATTATAATTATTCTTGTTTGTACCAAAAATGTTATTTTATGAGGTTTAATTATATAATATAATAAAATTATTACATACAATATTCAAAATAGTCCATATGACATATTTCTTGGCATGCATAGATTAAAATCCAATGTTGCATGAAGTGAATTGAATCAAATTCTTATCCAGTTGGAATAACAGATCAGAAAGAAATCTCAAGATAGCAAATGGTACAGCCCCCTGCCCTAGAGGTGAACCAACCAACCTGCTATAAAAGCCAGTGATGGTCTTTGCACATTTGAAGATATCTCTGCAAAGTAAGATTTCACATCACCTGATTTCCTGTCCTAGCACAATATTTGATCTTATAGAAAAGAAGTCCTATATCTACCTATGCTGTTTTTCTTTTAGTCCACTCTTGGAATGATTTAGTCAAATTTGGAATGGTTTTTGATTTACAGAAAAGTTGTAGCATGAAACGTTCACATTCTTCATCCCATCTGCTCTAATGTGGCAATCTTATAACGCCATGGTGCATGTGCCAAACTAGGAAATTAACATCAGTGCATCACTATTCATTAAATTCTGACTTTATGTGGATTGCATCAGTGTTCTTTCAGTTCCAGGATCCAACCAGATAGCACTTAGTCATATCTCCTTAGTCTACTCCGGTCTGTGAGTGTTACTCAGTCTTCCCTTGTCCTTTGTTAGCTGTTTTTTAGAATATCCCTCAATCTGGGTTTTTTTGCTGTTTTTCTCATGATTGGACTAGAGTTAGGGGTTTTGTGGAAACATACCACAGAACAAAATGGCCTTCTCATCATATCACATCAGGAGTACATGCTAGCAACATGACATCACAAGTAATATATTAACTTGATTCCTCAGTTTATGTTGCCAGATTTCTCCACTATTTTCCCCCTACTTTCTTTTCTAAAATGAGTCACTGACACCAGCCCATACTCAAGAGAAAGAGGACTGGGCTTCATCTCTTGGAGGGAGAGGTAGCCACAGGAATTATATGGAATTCTTCCATAAGGGAGATTTGTTCTTTTTCCATGTTTATTTGTTAATCTAAATATTTACTTATTATTGAACTCATATATTCATTTTATTTTGGTCAATCACCCAAAACAAAATTATTTACTTTATTGCTCAGATTGTTCCAGCTTTGGCCATTGCAGACTATTTTAGGTGAGTGTGCTAAAATGTACCTGTGGATGTTAATTTACAGAGGTGACACAGGGACAACATGGAGAAGCTGCTGTTGAAGGAAGAGCACATTACGTATAGTTCCTGAGTGAACGGGGCATGCCACACCATGCAGGGCTACTTGGGGAAGCACCAGGTTTGACCAGGAAGTGGATTCAGGACTGAGGGAAGGCATTAGCCAGAGCTTTTACTGGGGTTTCATGGGAACAGTAAGGCAGAGCAGGGAAACAATTTAGGATTGCCTCATTTGAATCATTCTAATATGGGCTTTGGGGCATAGGGGCTGTTTGGTTGTCTGGTACCTGGCCCTGAACTGATACAGGGCTGGGGAAATACTGACTTGGTGTGTGAGAGTTAAATAAAGGAGGTGGTTAGGGACATGGATTTGGGATTGATTGGACGGTTTATAACATGATTTTCACACACCCACAAGCCTGATCACAGGGGACATGCAAATTACTTTGGTGGTTAGTTTAGCCCTGTGATTCCTGAATGCCAAATAGACAAATACAGAAGCTAAGAAAACACAGTTATAACAGTTGGCTCCTGTGTCCCTTTGCTATCTCCCCATCGTTTCATTCTTTGAGTACATCTTTAGTTTCTGCCACTATAAGATGCTCCAGGCTCATCTTGTATTTTCCCCGCTCTATCCCTAGAATCAGCCATTTCTCCAAGGATCTCTGCGTCTTTTTATCAGAGAATGATATTAAAAACCAAGATCTGAATGCTAATATAGCTCTTGCTACTGAGGTACAATTATTTCTAGGTCCTCTAAGAAGGCAAAGAAATACATGTGTATATACAAACTAATGGACACACCCATATTTTTCATTATATGTCTCTCTGCCTATATTCAACTAATCATGAGCTCCTATTGATGTCTCCAACACTAATCTAGTACCACAGTTTCATTCTAGAATCCCCCTTGCTTTCTGCACCTTTTTTTTATTTTTTTAACAGTGAGAACCCTGGCTCACATCTACCTAAACCTTGCTAATAACAGTGAATGAAGACAGGAAGTAGAGTCAATGTGCTCCTCATAATAACTGTGCACACTAAGTACTACTCTGCTAATGACATGGCCAAAACCACAAGCCCTGGACTCAGGGTCCTTGGGTTTGAGCCCCAGTTTCCACACCTATTAGCTGTGCGGCCTTAGGTAAAAATGTTAAATGATCTGTGCCTCTGTTTCTTCCCCTCTCAAAAAGGAGTCATAATAGTACATACTCCATAGGGTTGATGAGAAGGTTAAATGAGATCATATGAGGAAAGCACTTAGTGCAATGTCTGGTTCATGGTAAGTGCTCAATAACTAACCAGAAGATTTATTTGACCAAAATATCTAATAGCCAACAATGACCTGATGACTTTGAATTTTAAGAGCATTTGTAAAAATAATTTATAAATCAATAGAATGCATATAGAAAAATCATTTCAGTGTGGAAAATCTTTAGCAGTTTAATATTTGCTCCGTAAGCATCAATGCATTGCTCTGTGGCAAACCCATTAACCAAAACTTCTCCAAGTTACACATAATTCCTTTAGTGACATGTCACAGGATCTACTTTCAATCCCTTTTTATCATCATTATTGTTTTCTAATGGACTTATTTCTTTTTCACTGAGAAGCATGACATTTTTTTCCCTTGAAGTCTGACCTTCCTTCAGATCTGAAGTTTTTATTTTATTATGTAGTAGTCCATCACCTTAATATTCGCAACGAGAAAGCAGCATGGAAATATCAGTATGCAACCTTGACATTTTAGGAATATTTTAAGTCTTTGCTGTGGCAGTTTCTTTTAAAATGTAAAAATATCTGAAATATTTAGCCTTGACCAAGACATAAAAGATATGTTCTGAATCTATCTTCATACATAGCTCATCTGAGCATTATAGCTGCTCTGTATACAGCCTGCACTTTTTCCTCTAAAGTTCATGGCTCTGGGCTCATAATTACAGGTCTTAGAAGACAGTTAGGCAAAATCAAAATATTATAGAACTAGAGAAAACACTCAGAGTCGATCAGGACAATATTTACAAAACTCACTTAATCAAAGGAGCAACGTGGAACTTATTGAAGAGACGCTCGAGATTACTGGAAACACACAGATTCCCACTCCCTTTCCCTGGAGTATCTAATCCAATAGACCTGAGCCTGCAAATCTGAATTTTTAACAGGAGTTCTAGGGGATGGTCATCATCAGACAAGTTTGGAAACACTAATTTATTCCAAGGTCCCGATTTTATATTAGGAAACTGAGGCCTAAGGGCAAGGATTCACCCTTCCACCCGACATTCACTAAGCACCATTCACAAGGTGCTGTGCAGGTACAGAGGGAGTACACAGTCCAGACAGGTGTGGGGTTGTGCGTTGCTATGCACTGCTGCTGAAACTGCAAATGGATACAACCTTTCAGGCACACAGTTTTGCAATATATGTCAAAATATTAAATGTGCTCACCCTTTGATCCAGTAATTCCAGATGAAAACATTATTTCTTAAATTGTCACTCAGACCATTTGCATCAGAAGCAACCTGTGGTTCCTGTTGAGGATGTGGAATTCAGCATCTCATTTCAACCAACTGAATCAGAATGTCTGGGTGTGGGACCCGGCAATGTGCATTTTCAATAAGGTCATCAAGAACATTTTTTTAATAAAAAATATTTTTATTGTTAGACTTATTGGGATGATTCTTACATTCCCTAAAGTTTAAGAAATGCTGCCTAATAAGCATGGAGAGTCAGAGCCCTAGCTGGGTGAGGAGGGCACCTGCCATGGGGTATTGGAGCCCAGGAAGGGTAAAAGAAAGGTGTACCCATGGGAAAGAATAAAATGAGCAGGGCAAAAATAGTGTCCCCACGAAAAGTCTGCCTAGACTGGGTGTCAGAGACCCAGAAGACAGAGGATCATCATTTGAGGGGCTAGGGTGCCCTTGTATGGAGTGGTGGGGTTCGAGTGAGGTGTGGAGGGGTCATACACAGCTGGGTGGCCCAGCACCAGGTGTAGAGCCCACAGGCAAGAAAGGCTTCTGGGAGGAGGTGGGCCAGGTGTGAGGTGTGCAGTCCAGAGTGTGAGGAGGGCACCTCATTGGAGAAGGCACAGCAGCAGCTTTGGGAGGTTGGTTACATTTGGGTGCATTGATCAAACAAGAGGGCGGGCTGATACATTTTGCATGCACTGTAAAATGTTTTGTTCTATTAAACACATCTGGATATAACTGGTTCTGTGTAATCACAGGGTACCTCCCCTCCATCATTCTTGACCCTGCACACTCAGATGCTTACGTTTTTCACCCGGTGCTCATCGACATGGAAGAGTGTTCAGACGTTCGATTTAAACTGCATGCTGTTACTGAGTTCTGCACAGCGGAGAAAGTTCCTCCAGGAGAAATTCACAGACGAATGCAAGCCACTTATGGTGGCCAGTGTATTGAGGCGAGGACAGTAAGACGTGGCATAAGCCGTTCATCAGTGATGAAGAGGTGAAGGAAATGGTTTCAACAACAAAACACTGATTTTTTAAAAGGACGATTTCAAAACCTAGTGCAGCATTAGCAGAAGTATGCTGAAGTATATGGTGATTTTTAGAAAAATAGCTATGCAGCTTTGAAAATAAATGATGCAGCTATATTTCTTTTTTTATTTCATTAAAATACCTTTTCCTGTTCATTTTCTGTTTAAGTGGAACAAAAATTTATCAGCCCACGCTGGTATGTAAGTACATTGAGGATAAGGAGAGTCTGGTTTCTTCCTGTTTGAGAAGGCAGGGGTGGGGGGTACAAATGTGGAAAGGCCACAGAACTGGAATGAATGCTGTAGTGTTGGATTTGAATTGAAGGAATTTGTGGTTTGATAGATAAACAGATATACATGCAACAGTGTCTACTCAGAAGGCCCGAGTGACATTCCAAGAGCAGTAAGTTTACCTAGATGCTCAGACGTTGGTTTCTCAATACCATTCCCCACTAAAAGGACCTGGGGTCCTCGGAGAAATGTCTGCCTCCAGCTCTGGGAAGGGGAAAACATCAGAGGAGCCTGAAACATCTTCTTGTGCAGAAAACAAGGAAGTGCTCAAAGAATGATGGGGACACGTCAGAGAACACAGGAAACAGACCGAGGGAGCTCCCATCGGCAAAATCTGAGACAATCTCAGCATTAAAAAAAAAAAAAAAGACCCGGTAATGGCCAGAAATTGGGGGGTGGAGACAGGGGCGGGGAATGGGTACTTAGTGTTTAATGGTTCTAGAGTTCATTTGGGAAAGATGAAAGCATTCCAGAGATGGACGGCGGTGATGCCTGCACAATAATGTGAATTAATGCCATTGAACTATACACTTCAATTGGTTAAAATGGTAAATTTTATGTCATGTATAGTTTACCACAACAAAAAATGATGGTAGTTGTTTATAACATACTGAATAAAAAATAATCCGTGAGTCCCTAAATGACAAAAAAAAAAAATTTATACTAATGACTAAAACAGGGAATGTTCTTCACATAGACATATTGGCTGATAAATGTAGAAAAAATACCAGTTTTTGAATTATCAATGTCATAATTGATGCACATAAGCATGGATCTTCAACAAATGCCAAATCCAGAAAGATTTGTTGGGGAAAAAGATAATCATTTAGTCTCAAAGTATCACCCCACAGACAGTTATTAACTATGAAAGATAAACACGGTACCAGATACAACTTTAACTGAGTTATCGAACTGAGCGTCACCAATGCTGGGACAGAACTGATTCACGTGCCTTCTGCTGTAAGGAAGTGAGCACACCACCTAACCATGGAGTTTTCTTGGCAAGAATTTTAATATGAATCGAATCATGAGGAACTCACCTAAAATTGGATTGCGGGATATTTTGCAAACTGCTAGCTTAGACTTTATATGATTGTCACGAAAGAATTTTTTTTACAGCAGAGGAATGTTCAAGATTAACGAAGATGAAAGAAACATGACAATTACATATAATATGATGTCCTTGACTGCATCCTGTTTAAAACAAACAAATAAACAAAAACAAACAACAAATAGCTACAGAGGCTGTCCTAGGGCAACTGGGGAAATTTCAACAGGGGCTGTATATTAGGTAATATTTACTATAGCAATTAAAATGTGTTAAGTTTAATAATAATACTATGGTTATGTGAGAATGTTCTTATTTTTAGGAGATACGTATTGAGGTATTTAGGGGTCAAATATCATGATGCCTGTCATTTATTTTCAAATGGCTGAGTAAAAACAACTATATCTCTATCTATAGACAAAGAAATAAAAGCAATGTGCAAAATGTTAGTATCTCCTGGTGAATGTGGAAGATAGTTTCGCAGGCACTCACTTTATTATGCTTCCAATGTTTCTGTAGTTTTCCTATTTTTTCAAAATAAAAAGTACAGCCTAACTCTGTTGGGTATGTCTCAAGCATTATATGGTTCAGATTTCTTACTTTAAAAATATTAAAATGACAGTATTACACTAATAAAATTACAGATATTTAATGACATAGAAACAGCCTAATACCTGGGAATACCTCAATACTGTGAGTGAGTAGGGGGACCTCACTCTTACTCACCTGTTCACCTTCAGAACTCACCTGATAATCAGTGCTCCGTAAATGCTGAACGGATGA
Source organism: Lyroderma lyra (assembly GCA_004026885.1). NCBI lineage: Eukaryota > Metazoa > Chordata > Mammalia > Chiroptera > Megadermatidae > Lyroderma > Lyroderma lyra. Next base: position 69,343 of record PVJL010007448.1, on the reverse strand, counting down.
CCCTGGAATTATTTTGTGACCTGATGGTTTTGGTGGCTCCTGGAAGAGCTGATTTGTACGTTGTATGTAGAAAGAGAGGAGCTGAATGGAAGGGTAAGAGCTAGAGAAGCTGGTGTGTACAGTGCAGTTCAGGGGAGCCCAGTCCCCACTGGTGCCCACTGGCCCACCTGCCATCCCACCACCGCCGCAGGGTGCCAGTGGGACAGTGTCCAGGCTGTTTTAAAATTGCAAGTGTTTAATAATGAGACACAGCATTTGATACGTAGAGTTAGTGTTGTGCATAATGTATTATGGCTTTCAAAAGTTCTGACACAGAATAAAATTTGGAAGGATCTAGCTTTGTTTTACAAAATTATTGTAATTGGATTGTATTTGTATCTATGTCCCCGAATCTGCAAAAAAATAAACAGGGACACTCAGTCTACTTTAAAAAGAATAACCTATAGTGTGACACTTGTGTTCACACACTAAATGTACTCATTATAAGTAAATACTTCATGTGTTGTTAAAGCAGGTTTCCCAGGTGTTGAGATAAATGTTGGGTATTTCTTACATTCAAAATAAAACTATAGTATTTCTAAGTGTGTGTGAGTGTGTGTGTGTGTGTGTGCGTGTGTGTGTGCGTAGAGAGACAGAGAGACAGAGGGAAGTGAGAACTATAACCTACAGAGAAGTGTATAAAATATGCACATACATTTTAACAAAGAAATATAAAGCAAGCAGGTAAAAAAATAGAACATTATCAGAATTTCTTTCCCCATGTTTTGTTCCCCAAGGTGAGTATCATTTCTCTCTTTAGAAGCAAGCACTATCTTGATCTTGGTGATAATCTTTGTTTTTTTATATACTTTTACCTCTTATGCATCTCTGACCAATATGGTTTGGTTTTACCTGTTTTTGTGAACTTTGTATGAACGAAATCATACTATACACATTCTTTTGTTTCTTACTTCTTCTCTTCAACATGGGTTTATAAAGAGTCACCCAAGGGGTTTTGTGTCTCTGAAGTTCATTCTTTTATCATTGCTATATTGTACTCCATTGTCCATTACAATGTATTTATCCACTCCACTCTGTATTGGCATGCTTCAGTTTGGGGCTATGGTCAATAATACTGCTATAAACATTCCTGTACATGGATCTGATCCATATATACATAAGTTTCTCTAGGGATATGTGTAGAAGTAGAATCACTAGTTTATAGGATGTGGATAGCCTCAGCTTCCCTAGATGAGACCAAAGTGTGGCTGTATCAATTTGTGTTCTCGCCCATCATTGATGAGAATTCCTGTTGCTCCACATTCTTGCTGACACTTGATGTTCTTAAACTTTAAAATTTTTGCCAACATAGTGGTTATATGAGTATGTTACTATAGTTTTAGTTTTCATTTCAGTGGTTATGAATGACATTGAGTACCTTTCCATATATTTACTGGCAAAAGATATTTCTTTGAGTATGTTTTGTTACATAGACTGTTTTTCCCCCATTCTATTGGAATATCCCCAAATTCGATAAAATTGGGAGATTATAACTTAACTACATTTCATAAAACCAAATTCACAGCATTGAGTCAACATCAGGGAATCAAGAACTGAGGGAAAGAGAGAAGATGAAGTAGGGAAGAGAGACAGACTAATAAATCAAAAGTAGAAATCAAAATTTTAATGGAAAATCTAGAGGGATAGAAAAAGAGATAAACTTGTTTTAAAAGACAGAGATGAGGGATGACAGTCCATCTTTAAAGAAGCTGTTTTTCGTAGACTATAAAATCGGAAAGGGGGAAATGCAAATTAAGGATGGTAAAAGGAAAACAGAACTTCATATTATTTCATTGTATAACATAAGAAAGCTCTTTCCCATTTTCCAAGATGGCAGGTGAAACAACTGAGGAGCCGGACACTACGGAGAAGAAACCTGCCACCAAGAGGGCTGGCAAGGAGAAGGGTAACCCCAAGGCCAAAACGCCTCAGAAGGGGAAGCCTGGCTGCAGCCGAAACCCTGTCCTGCTCAGAGGAATCGGCACATATGTATTCCTGAAAGGCCAGGTACAAGAGGAACTATTCAGCAGCTAAATCTAGGACTGAAAAGAAAAATAAGGAAAGGGTGACAAGAAGGGTGGCACGCGAGTGGTTAAACTTCTCAGCATGCCTAGATATCCTACTGAACATGTGCCTGAAAGCTGTTGAGCGACAGCAAGACACACTCCCATCAGCATCACTCCTGGGACCACTCTGATCAGCCTCACTGGGCACTACCGAGGCAAGAGGGTGGTTTTTCTGAAGCAGCTGAGCGGTGGCTTGCTACTCGAGACTGGACCCCTCTGTCCCTCAATAGAGTTCCTTTACACAGAAGACACCAGAAATCTATCATTGACACCTCCACCAAAATTGGGACCAGTGGTGTCAAAATTGGTGTCACTGATGCTCTAACTTCGAGAAGCAGCAGCTGCGGAAGCCCAGATACCAGGAGGGTGAGATCTCCAACACAGAGAAGGAGAACACACGAGACGACACAGCAGCGCAAAGTTGATCAGAAAGCCATGGACTCGCACATTCGGCCCCAAATCAAAGCTGTCCCTCAGCTCCAGGGCTACCTCCGCTTTTTGTTTGCTCTCACAAATGGGTTTTACATTCACAAAAGGATGTTCTAAACTTATTATGAAGAGCCTAATTAAATGCTGACCTGTTTTTTTTTTTTTAAAAAAAGAATGTCAATGAATATTTACTTACGAGTCTATCCCCCAGAGACTATACAAGAGGTGCTCTGAAAACCTCACACATAGAAACATGGCATTTGGGCTTTTGTTCCCTTTCACTAATAAGACAGATTTAAATGTTCAGTATCTTTTGAGCAACCACAGAATTTGCTCAGTGTGGGTCTCCTGACTGCAGTGAATAAGGTAAAACCCATCTGTCTGATGTTGTTTGTTATTGAATTGGAATGCCTGTTGGTGCCTGAGGTGTTGGTATAATAATTAACTGGAGGGGAAGTGGTGATGGTAATCGAGGTTTCTGGTTTGGCCCAGACATGAATTCTTAAAGATCACATGCCTGTCTTCCTAAGGTCTGTCTACACAATAAAAGTTATGAATTGTGGATTAGGGTTACCCATTTACCATAATTAGAGATGTTATTTGTTTTAACCAGTTTGGTTGCAAGAAAGCAAAAACAAAAACCAAAGTCACTAGTTTGACTCAGAAAAAAGCAACATTCTCTTTATGTAGAAGTTCCAGTATACATAATCCCCGATTTCCTGGAGGAAACAGGGGTATTAAAATATTGAAAACCAGTCTGTCTTGTCCTTTGCATGAGTTGATTCACTAACTTAACTATAAAGGTTGTAACAGTAATTCTTTCAGAGATGGTTTACACACAAGTAACTAATTCTTATGCACATCACTGAAAATGGAGACCACATTTTACAAAGAAATAAACTAACTCATATCAAATTACTGAAGAGTTATAGGCTAAAAATAGAATTATAGATGGCTTACTTAATTCTATTTGACTTGCACTGATGGTTCCTTTCCAAGATTCAGCCCTGAATCCGTAGCTTTCTACAGACATTTTGGACAGGTGACATCCAATTCCATATATGCAGTCCTGACCTTTCTTTTGAGCTCGAGTCCTGACCTTTAACTTTCTGGGTATCACTAATTTCTAAAAGCAAACCCCATATCAGATCCCCCTTTGGACTTCCTCATTTACTTCAGATATTTGAGTCTCTCTTGACTGCCTGAAATCTTGGAATCATGCCAGATTCCTCTTTCTGGTCTATTCACCTCTCCCTTCTTAATCTAATCAGTAGCAAATTCTTGCCAGATCATTCCTTTTGACTCCCCAGTTCGCCTTGCCTATTTCTAATCCAGACCTTTATCTTTTTCATACCTACACTATCAAACGCCAGTCTCCTAACTAGATGGCTCCAGCCAGTCTTGGAGTCTTTCATGCCAGATGCGTCTCTGAGCTCTGTACATCCAATTCTTTCTACAAGCACGTCTTACACCCCTGTCTGTCTGGGTATTGTGTCTGTGCTCATCTCTACCCCACCCCTTTTCTTCTTCTTCTTCTTTTTTTTTTTTTGTATGTGGATAGTTCCCTGGCCAGGAATCGAACCCAGGCCACAGCGCTGATAGCGCCCGCGACGAAGCCTTAAGCCACTACACCACCAGGGAACTCCCCAACCCCTTTTCTTGAATGATCATTTCCTCATGTATACTTCTTTGACGGGACCTCCCCGACAGCCCCCATACTCTGTAACAACTCCCTTGTTTTACTATCTGAACTCTTCCTTTGACACTAGGAGATATGAAGGAGTCTATGCTGTTCTTTACATTTTATGACTAGCCCCACCTCCAGTGAAGTGAACCAAGTGTCTTTTTCACTTGTTTGGGTTTGTTTGTTTTTTTAACTTATATCCTGGTTTATCTTTTCTTATAAGCACACAGGTGTCTAGCTAAGGCTTTTTAAATGCCTTCTGAATATGGATCTGCCACAACTCATTTAATCGGTCCCTTGCTGATGGACTCTGGTGGTTTCTCCAGTTTTGTTATTATCAAACAGGCTACCTCGAACATCCTTGTGTATCTTGAGGAAGTTTAATACCATACATAAATCTGCAGCCCTGGAATTGCTGGATAAAAAGTATACGTGTATATCTTAAATCTGGGGAGATATAACTAAATTACCTTTTGAAATAATTCTTACTGTCTACTCCCATTTTTGATATCACTAATTTTCCTTCGTGATCATGGTATCTCCCCTGCCAGGTAAGTATCACTAATTTTCCTAACACCCACGATTTAGACATTAACAAAGTGGGAGATTTGTTTACTGTTCGTTCCCATAGAGTATTAGTAGCAGAGAAAATGTGAAGTCAGGGGAAAAGGGAATTGAAGGCTAGAAAACAGGCTTTCATTGGCTGGTGTGTAGTTCCACCGACTGGGGTAATCTGGCATCCAGGACGCCCCATTTCTTTGCCAACCATCAGTGAAGCCCCAATCAAATCTAAATGTATCCACCTATCCCATAGGGATAATCTTTGTACTCGTTTTATTTTTACAGATATGTATATAAATAAAATGAAATTTCATTGTTCCTTAACCTTTAGGAATTTTTTGAAGGGATGAATGTACGTTGTATGAACTCAGAACAGCAGAGTTCAAACTTGGTCAATACAAAGAAGCCTGCAGAGCAGTGACTTTCCTTTCGTCATTTTAACTGCTTTTATGTGACCAAATGTTTCCTGTACTAACCAGAAGGAGCGAAGAAGTGAGCTCGTCGCTTAATTGCTTTAGAGTTTTGTTTGTCTATTGAGCATCCTTTTTGAAGTCTCAAGATTTATGGAACTATAAATGCCATTTACCGCTGTGCGCTAGTTTGGAATCCTCATTGGTTTTAGAAGTTGAGTAAAAATATCTGAAAGCTGTTCAAATGTGAAATCACACCAAGAATTATTGTCCTGTAATCCATCCCAGTGAAACAAATTAAATTGTGGCAACAACAAAGTGTGTTACTTTTTTTTTTTTTTAGTAATACATGTTTTGTAATTGTTGAGGGCAGGGGAGCCTGGATGCAAGGAATAGACAAGAATGGGTTGTCTGTTGCTGAATGGTGATATTTGTATACCACAATGCAAAATTTGGCAATACAAGTGGTACAATTTAGAAGAGCCCAAAATAAAGCACATTCATTCAGTATGTGAAAAACTAATTTTAGACAGTTCTCATCTTTCCCACAACATTGAGAAATCCAGCCTTAAGATTACCTACGAGGGTGTGGAATCTCACCAGGAACTAGGGAAACTTGCCTTGGGTGATCACCTCCTGAACGCAGTGAACACCGTCCAGGTGGTGGGGGTCTCTCCTTCCTCGGTGTAAAAGAGGCCGGCCCAGAAGATAAAGGGAGCGAAATTGTCTTGGGTGACCCTTCCTCACCTTCTGCTCCTCCGGTTGCTCTGTTGCAGGCGCTCCCAGCTCTCCAGAGTTTCTGGTGGTCTGAAGTTTTTGCTCACTGCGATGGCATCCAGGGCAAACACAGGCCTTTCTAAGACCCTTGCCGGAGAAGACAGGCTCAGTTCCCGCGGTCCAGCTGCTCCAGGCTTGGCCCTCCTTCCTTTCCAGGACCACCCTCCTGACCGTAGATGCCCCAACCGGCCTGGGACCCAGTGCCCGTTCAAGCTGTACCATAGTGAATCTCAATTCACGGACGTGTGTGGCTCTAGGAGGGGAGGAGGATTTTGTTCTAAACCCTCTGAAAGCTGCTGCCCAACCCTGTGCACCGGCTGGGAAGTCGTTACCTATTAGCAGGCAGGATTAAAGGAGTCACACGGAGGAGAATGACTGAGCTCTGGGCCCTTCCGTGGGTGTTGTACTAAAAGAAGCTGCTTAGTAACCCAGAAGAACAGGAGTGGGCGACGCTGGTGTAGACTCGGCTGGAAAGGAGTTGGGGGGCTTGGGGCAGGACATTTTCGGCGTCCAGGCCCTGGCAGTCCTGCTGCTGTCGGCACTGTCCTCCCTGGAGCCCGACGTCCCACCCTTGCTCAGTGCCGACCGGGACTTAGTAGCTGCTGAATAAATAAAACACGTGAGGACTGAGACCCACTTTCCATCACGGCCGCACCCAGGGCCTAGAAGAGCCTGGCTTCCGGGCAGCCGTGGACTGCCCACACCTTCTTGGCCATAGCGGAGCTTGGGGTGGGGACTTCGCGGGGCGGGGGCTGGACGGAAGGGACTGGATACAGGATACTTCACGTCCAACCGTCCAAAAATCCCTGCAGCGGAGGCCGGCGGCAAAGGGGGCCTCCGGCGGCGGCCGGGTCCCGGCGGATGGGGCGCCCCGGCTCTGTGGGGAGGCTTGGGTGGCGACGACGGCCAGGGGACACGGGGGAGCGGAGTCCAGTCGCTTCTCGGGGTCAGGCTGGAATTTCCCCCGCGGGCCCCTGGGGCAGGCGTGTCGCAGCGCTCCTGGACCACGGGACCTGACTTAGCTTTCCGCCGCGAGGCCCGCGGCCTCTGGGTTGAGGTCACGGAGGACCAGGCGTCCTGCAGAGGCCCGGGGGGCGACGCCGCCGGGACGCGCCCCGAACGCGCTTTCGGTGCTTTTCACACTTCCCCACCGCCCGGAACCGCCCTCGGGTCCGAGCAGGCTGAGGGCGCAGCGTGGGGGCGCCTTTGTGCCCTGGCTGTTTTCTGGGCCTTTTCCTTCCGCAGAGAGCTCCCCCCACCCCTTTCCTCTCCAAAGTCCTGTGCTTCCCCTACAAGTCCGAGAGAGACTTCTCTCCAGCTGTCTTTCCTGTCCCGAAACTCTCAAACCCGAGACGGCTGGCCGCGGGAAGATACTGGACTGCAGGGGAGGGAGCAAGAAGTGCATTCCTCGTCCCTCCCCGTCCCACCTGGTCCCTCGACTCCCCTCCCCCGCCCAGGCTCGGCCGGGAGTCCCGGCCGGAGGAGCGGGGCTCGGGAGCGGCAGGGTTAAGCCCAGGAATGTGGCGGCGAGGAATGTGCATGCAGATGGGCCCGGCTAGGGGCGGGGCGGCGGGGGCGGGCCCGGGCGGGGCGCATGCTAATAGTATGCAAATGAGGAGGCCCGTTGCCGCCGCGGCCGCCGCTCTGCTGAGCTTCCCGGATCCTCGCCCAGACGGCGGCGGCGGCTCTGGTAGCCCGGGCGCCGCGACCCTCGGCGGCCACAGGGGGACGGGGAGGAGGAGGAGGAAGAGGCGGAGGCAGCGGCCGCGGCGGCCAGGAGGAGGAGGGTTCGATCGCCTGCTCCGACGCAGACATGGTGGACTGATCCCCGGCGGCTTCCTGGACTGATTCCTGAGGCGCCCCCTGTGCGTGGCCCCGCTGCGCTCCGCGCCCGGCAGCCCCTCGCCGGCGCCCGCGTCGGGGGCGGCGGCCGGGCCGGACGGTCGCGTTCCCGCCGCGTCCCGCGCCTGGTCCTTATGGAGGCGCCGCCCGCCGGCGAGGCCGCCGATCATGCCTAGGAGGGCCGGGAGCGGGCAGCTGCCGCTACCCCGGGGCTGGGAGGAGGCCAGGGACTACGACGGCAAGGTCTTCTACATTGACCACAACACCAGGAGGACCAGCTGGATCGACCCCCGGGACAGGTGGGCGGCCGGGCCGCGGGGGGCGCGGGGACCCGCCTCGGAAGCGCGGCGGTGGCTGTTGTCCGGGAGACCCGGCCGAGCGGCGGCGCCCGCGGCGCTGGGGGCGTGGGGGGCGTGGGGCGTCGCCGGTCCCGGGGTGCCGGGATGGGTCCTGCGAGGGAGGCGCGGGACGCTCTGCCCAAGCCGGGCTGCGTCAGCCTTCCTGGCGCCCTGGAGGGGGCCAGTTGGAACCGCCCCTTCCAGGGCCCCTGTGCCTGTCCACTTCCCGACGCCCCTCAAGACCTTTAGCCACTCGGGGCCCTGCGGGGCCGGTGGAATTGGCGCCTCGGGCTGGCAGTCTGTGTCCAGTAAACGGACCCGGAGGGGCCACTGGAGCCTGTTCCGAGAGCTGGCCACCGCCTTAAAGTTGGCTGAACTGAGGCTGGAGGGCACGTTCGGCCTGGGACGCGGGGATGGGCCCTGGGGCCGGGAGGAGGCCTAAGGGCGACGTGGGGAACCTGCCGTCCAGGCCACCTGTGGCATCTGTCCGGCCTTCCTCGCCTTTCAGCCGTGACTGGGAGTTCTTGACGGGGCCCCGAGTCCTGAGCATGGAGGGGAGCCCCGGACACCCTTCCTGTCTAGGCCCTAGTGGTGTGTGTGATTGGCTTTGCCCCTGAGATTTACAAACGTTTGTTTGGGGTTTTACTGCCTGCCTGGTGTTAAGTCGTCACTTGAAAAGTTGAACTGACTTCCAGACCTTGAACAGGCAGATTCTGTTTTGAAGTGGTGACATGAACACCGTAACTGAACCTTGGTTGTTGAGGAAATCTGAATTAAGCTTTTAGTTAGCATGATTTCGTGTAGTTTTCAACACACGTTTTATTCGTGTTGGGAGGTGAAGAGGCGAAGCATGACAGAATCATCGTCTAAGAAGTTCAGGAGCTGAAGTTCAGCTGAATGTTCATCAATATTCCTCTATCCCATCTTTCTTTTTATCCTTAAAAGGAAAATTCTTATAGTTAGAATTATTATAAGAATGATAGGAAATATTCCTAATTGTAAAAATTGCCCTTTGAGGAGGTATTGCTAATTGCAACTTTAAACAATAATGTATATTATTATAATACCAACATTAGGACTTTTATCGTTTCTGATACTTCTTTCCAGCTGTTTATGGAATGTGGCCTGAAGGGTTTAAAACCTCTGTAGATGCTGCTCCTGTGAAGCATGCCTCTTTTCTCAATTTGAAACTGAAATCGTTTCATGCCTTATATTCCCAGTTAACTTTTATCCGAAGATTGTTGTTTTTGAAAGCTACTAAAGAGCAATTATAGGAAAGTCATAAATGACATTATAAATTTATGGGACAATCCTTATTAAATTATCCATGAAGATATCGGTTTAGGTTTCTCTAATGAAATGAGCAAAGCACCTGTGCTGAGGAGGTTCCGTCTTGCCACAGCCTGGCCCCCTGTTGCTGGCCTGATGAAAGCTATGAGAAACATCACACCTTCACAGTCTCTCCAGACATGTTAGTTGTTGTCATAAACTTCACGCTCCAAGCCAGTTATTGCACTTTGAAACTACTTAACAGGTAGTAAATGTCAGTAATGATGGTGTGCACCGAACAGTGGCTTGTCAGGCACCTGTATAAATATTGGACTTTTTAGTCATATGGTAATTCTTTCTACTTTCTGATACTTGGAGTTTCAGATCAGTGAAATTACAAAGAATTTTTTTTACATATTTAGGCATTTTAGCTTCTCTTTTGCTTCTATTTCATGTTGTATCATTTCATTTGTTTATCAGTAAGGATTATAAAAATATGTAATCGCTGGGGAAAGCAAATAGAAAGTGAAGTAAAATTATATGACTTGGCTTATCCATATCACTATTTCTTAAGCAAGTTAAGCATGTCTTTTAAACTATTAATGGATTAACAATTATTATGAACTGTGTTTTCCGGAAACTAGATAAGCAGTTCCTTTGATGGTGACAAACAGTTTTGACTAAGGTGACTTATTATTCTGGTTTTCCTTAAAGCTGTTGGATCTTTAAGTATTTATAAATTGGGTTGCAAATATTTCTGGATCTAAGTGTTCAGGTTTTAAAATATATTCCATGAGATCATTGTCAAGATTGACATATTTCATGGTGTTTTCTTTTAGGACAATGAGATGTCTGTAAGTCTTGCTAAATAGCATCAGAGATGTTGGAAGAGGGTATTTGGAGTAACTTAACTCTTGTTACACACTTACCAAACATATGGAAAGGGAGATGTTGCCCAGGCTAACTGGAGTGTGCCCATTCTTCTACAGGATCAAGTGACAAATCCTGAAAGAAAAATGACTTGATAAACTGTTGATCTGCTGTACTTTTGAACTTTTAATGTCATTTAATTAAAATGATCATGATGATTTGTCCAGTCATATTTATGTTAAGAAAAAGAAGCTTGTGTTTTTGATAGTCTGTCAACATTTGGGAGGTATTTCTTTCTGATTGTATAAATAATTATGCCGATTTAGTGAGGGAAAGTTGGGGGATTTTATAAGAACAGGTTTCATTCAATAAGTAGTGATTTTTAGAATACTGAAGTATTATTTTTTAAGTACTTTTAAGCTTTTGAGGTAGATGGCAGTGCAAACTCTGCTGGGATGTGATCAGAGCTTTCATTGCTCCACCACTTGGTAATTGATAACTTAGCCTTAGGTGAATTTATGAAACCCTGGAAACCTCCATTTTTTACCTCAAAAATGAAGATAATCCCACCTACCTCATAAGGATGTTGGGGGGCCCTTACTTAGGGTCCAGTCAAATAGTAGTAGTGGTAGTGTTGTCGTTCCAGTTTAGGAACTGAGTAGTAGTTTAGGTTACTCCTGAAAATAATAGATATACTAGCACATATTTACTCAGTGTTTATTGTGTGACAGCCACTGTGCCAAGCTTTTTAACTGTGATCTCATTTTATTCTCCCACTAGTCCTATGAAGTAGGTGCTATTATTATCTTCCAGTTACAAATGAGAAAGTTGAGTTACAGAGAGGGTGCCATTGCTGTTTAATGTGGAGCCAGGATTTGAAGCCAGATAGCATAGTTGTAGAGCTCTTGTCCTTTCCATTCCTCTAGACTGCTTGGACACCTGGACACACTCAGGAGTCTTGGGTGGAGTAGAACCTCTTTGCCCAGTGTTGATTTTTCAGGCCGATTGACCAGTCTTTATTGATCTTCAAAGGTTTCTGTCAACTTTTTGTGATTCTGTGGTCCCTGAGTTAGTCACATGTAAGGTCTAGTTGATGAAAGGCTTGGGAGTGTGGACTGGGGACCCATCTACTTGACCCCATTGAGTAACAGCACAGGTCGAGGTAGAACTGAAAATTCAGTGTATTCCTGGGCACATTAGAAGTTCAGAGTTAAGAGCTATGTCTCACCCTGAATAGATTACAGTTTTACTATAGCAGTCTTGACTTTGCCCTCCTCCGACATGCTCACTAATCTTGGGGAAATCACCCTGTCCATGATTTCTTGCCCTCCCCGCAGTGGGTCACTCCCCCAGGAGTGTTATTTTGCAGGCCTGGTCCTCCATTCACCTATATTTTGCTCACTCTGGACACCCTTTGGCCACACCAACTGGTATTTATGGTGGGCCATAGGCATTGGCCAGATGGTTTGGTGCTTTTAAAACAAACAAACAAACAGCTGTATTCAGCACAGGAGAAAAGATTTGGATAGCTCCATTGCCTCTTGGAGCAGTAGGGGGCTAAGGTGGGCAGGCCTCAGAGAAAAGGTGAGGATTTTACAAACTCCCAATAGAATTCTGCTCATTTTCTGTCCTTGGATTGAATGGTATCCAGAGGTACAACGACTTTGTGTAGTTGAACTTAAAAGATTTGCCACCACACAGCGACTTCACATTAAAACTTGGTGATAGACCATGATTTTTGGTTTTATGGCTAGTGTCAGATGCTGAGCAACCTGTGTTTTTTAATTGAAGGGAAGAAATCCTGGGGGCCAGGGAAGGTAACAAGAAGGGGAAGAGGATGTCAGATGGGTATCATTGATGACGCAGCTAACTTTTGCCATTCTGTGCCCAATCTGCAACACATGATTAGGATCTGAGGAACTCCTTATTGTCTTTCTTTCAAAGTCAAAGCAAGTAATTTTGCTAAACCTACTGCTAGAGTGTGAACTCCTCAAGAGACCTGATTGCTTATACTACTTTCTGTATCCTTTGTGTATGGTACATGTTAACTGAATGTTGTTAAGGTCACTTAATGAAGAAAGTTGTTAAATTAATGAAAGAATACCAGTTGAGCTACTCTTATTTCCAGTTTCTTATGGTTGGGCTTTCAAAAAATATACCCATAACCACCAACAACGAGAGACAATTGATTTTCCAGTTACAAACTGAGAGGATTAAGCTGTTACATTTTGACTAATAGTATAAAGATGTGAATTACTTATAAATATAAAGAAAACAAAATCAGAGCTGATAGTCTTAATCGGAACTGCCATTGTCATAGATTGCTGGAAATGGCTCTGGGTCTGCATGCCAAGTGGTTACTGCGAATTATTTGAGTGATTATGGTATTTGAAATGTGGAGAAGTTGTTAAAAATGGTTTTTTAAAAAAATCACTCTAGGAAGCACTGACTGAAACCAAACTGTGCTGTCTTCCAAAAATTCCCAAAGAAATATTTCTTGTTTTCAACACAGTTTGCTATAATGCTTGGAGTGAGCAGTAGTTGGTTAGTATATGACTAAGATTTCTTTAGTGACTTTAATAGTCCATAGTTTGCAGTTCAATTTTTTTGGAAGAATCAGGACAATAATTGCTTTTTAAAGAAAAATTATTCATAATCAAGATCTTTTTTTTAGCTACAAATCACAAAGTTGTGAGCTGACCTTACAAGCAAGCCATTACGTGCACTCTTCACTTAACAACTGAGGTTTGTTTCTACGACTAGGTTGTTAAGTGAATTGGTGGGTAAGCAAGGAGCTTAAAAGCAAATGTCTTGTGGTGTGTTGTGGCGCCATAGGGTATGTATTTTTCAATAGACATCATGTGATACCACACTTATAAACGATATATGTGGCCTTGCGGGATTGTGAACACTTCATGTAGTGAATACTAACTGACGGCAGGAACAAGGCAAAGACTGAGAAAGAGGATTCCTGTGCTGGAGAACTGGTCGTTAATCAGGTGGGTCGTTAAGTGAGGAGTGGCAGTTTTTAGATTTCATGTGGAGAAGCCCTGGTACAGCAGGATAGTGTGGAAGCAGCCATGCAGCCTGAGCAGGTCCTGCACTGCCTGCCTGGGGGAGTTGGAAATGTTGCTGTTGCCTTGTAAATGGCATTTGCTTACTTTTTTTGAGTAAATATATGTGGGAAAATGATGCCACCACTGTAGAGGGGTGTGGCCAGCTTCCTTTTGCTGCTGTGGGAGTTACTGAAATAGTAGGAGACTGTTGGCCCTAATACAGTGTAAAGTTTTTGAGATAGGGCCTGAGTTTGTACGTGCTCCAGTCCTATGAACTTGATTGATATTGGTTGAATAGATTTCTTTTTTGAATTTTAGATAAATTCTTTCATTCATTTCTGAAGAATTACCACGGAAGTATATAGAATAGAAAAGAGATTTTTAAAGGCACAGTGTGTATATATGTTGTGGCTTAAAAGTGATTTACCAAATACAAGTTTAGAATGTTTTCAATGTCTTAAGTGGTTTTTTCCAATTATTTATTTCTTTATTGAGATTTGTAAAAATCACATAGGATTCACCATTTTAACCATTTTAGTGTGTACAATACAGGGGTTTTTAGTGTCTTCGCAATGTGCAACCATGACCATTATGTAATTCCTGACCATTGCTGTCACCCCAAAAGGAAACCTCATACCCATTAAGAGCTCTTCCCCATCCTTTTCCCACCCCTGCTGCCTTTGACAACCACTAATCTATTTACTGTCCCGATGATTTTACCTGTTCTGGGAATTTCATATAAATGGAATCATACAATTCTTGTGCCTCGCTTCTGTCACTTAGCATGTTTTTAGGGTTTGTCCATGTTGTGGCATGTGTCATACTTCATTCCATGGCATGACTTTTTGAATAATATTCCATCACACGGTATACCACACTTGGTTTATCCATTTCTCAGCTGATTGACATTTGGATTGTTGCTACTTTTTGGCTGTTGTGAATAATGCTGCATGAACATTTGTGTATAATTTTTGTATGAATATATGTTTTCAGTTCTCTTGGATATATACCTGGAAGTAGAATTGCTAGGTCATATGGCAATTCTCTGTTTAACTTCTTGAGGGACTGCCAGACTGTTTTCCATAGTGGCTGCACCATTTTACGTCCCACCAGCAGTACATGAGGGTTCTGGTTTCTCTACACCCTCACCAACATGTATTTTCTCTTTTTTTAGCCATTTCTAGTGGGCGTGAGGTAATTTCTTCCTGTGGTTTTGATTTGCATTTCCCTCTTCGGAGCGTTTTGATAGCCCTAATTTGACCCAAGCTCTCTTCTTGTATTCTAGCCTTTTAGCCCTTGCCACCCTCGCTGCCTTTTCATGTCCTCTGACTTATAACTTCACCAAGAAAAAAGTTAGATAAGAGAAATTAGTTCTTTTTAGTCTTGCATCTCTCTCCCATGTCTGACTGCTTTGAAATATTTTAACACTGAAGCTGTAGATATAAATTAATCAACAGTTTTTAATGTGCCAGCCAACTAGGTACCTTGGACTCTGAGAGAGAGAAAGCCTGTAAGATTTGTCCCAGCTTAGGTTGCTTACAGTCTAGTTTGTATGATCATCACTTAAAAAGTGAAAGAAAATCCGGGTATTATCCATTACATTTTTAGATACCCCTTTAATTTAGCCTAATGGTTACCTCTCTCCTTTCTAATAGGCTATGGAAGAAAAGTCGAGAAGCATTAGAAATCCAATATACTAACAAAATACATATTAATTTTGGTCTTCGTTTCAAATGTGATATATTTTATGAGGCATAAATATGAATCATGTAGATAATGAGTCATAATGTATGTGTATATGTACAGTCAGCTCATTCAAAATGATTTGACGTTTAAAACCTTCTAGCTAGTTATAAATGTTAAGAATTAAATTCATCTTTTAAAATTGTGTTTAAAAAAAACCAAAAAAAAACCATTGGAGGAAACCTGACAAAAACGCTGCCTCAGCCCAGTGATCAAGGTAAATATCAGTAGTAATAACATGTTGATGGACTCTTGATATGATGACAAAGGTACCTTTCTGTGGTCTCTCCCCACCCCCCAACCGCCGTCTAATCATGACAAAAACACCCACCAAATCTCGGTTGAGGGACATTCTACAAAATATCTGAGCACTATTCTTTAAAACTGTTGTCATTATCAAAAGCAAGGAATGTCTGAGAAGCTGTCACAGGCAAGGGCAGCCTAAGGACGTGTGATGAATAAATGTAAGGTGGTAGCCTGGGTAGGATCCTGGAACAGAAAAAGGACATCAGGCAAAAGCTAAAGAAATCTGAAAGAAGTGTGAGTTTTAGTTAATAATAATGTATCACGATTGATTCATTAATTTATGTGCCATCAAACAGGAAGAAGTGCGTGTGGGACAGATGGAAACTCTCTGTCCTAACTGTACTTTTTTCTGTAAACCTAAAACTGTTCCCCCAAAATAGTTTATTTTTTAAAAATTACAAAAAACACACAAAACAGTTGGAAGTATTTTTCTTTAGTCAAAATGTGAGCATACTATGTAATTATGGTGTCGGGGCACACATGAAAAGCAAGGGCGGGCAAACTAGGGCCCAAGGGCCAAATCCTGGCCTGCAGCCTTCTTTTTGTATAGTGCCCCAGCCATGTCCTTAAAGGGCTCTAAACAAACACACAAAAGCAAAGAAGAATATGTGACAGAGATTGTATGTGGCCCACAAAGCCTAAAATACTTTAGTCTGTGGGCCTTTACAGAAAAATTTTGCCAACCTCAGATACAGAGTGAGATGATAAAAGTCTTTAAAATATTTCATATAAGCATTTAATATATATTACTCTTGTATGATAAAATGACATGTTTATCAGTGATCATTGATCCGTTATTTGTTTCACAAATAGGGTGGACTTGAGGCACTGTGTAGCATAAAGGTGACTCATACGTGGATCTGGGGAGTTGTCTTGCTTCTGGCATTAGTTTGCTTCTTGTGAAATGAAGTGTGTTACTTAAAGTTTTATAAACCCCTTCTTCTCTGAAGTAGCTGGATTTATACATAGGGACATATGGAAAACAGGTAAAAATGAACTTTTGGAAGTCTCATAGTTGTTTGGTTACAGTTGAAGTGTAAGTATTAACCTGTCTTGGTAGTTGGAAATGCGTGACTTTCCCGTATCCTGACATATTACTAGTGTTTATAAAATCACCAAGTTGGTGGGGATGAGCAAATAGGAAATAATTCCATGTATTATCTTTACAAAGTAGGTGCCTGTTACACAGTTACGGATGTTCCAAAGATGCTAAAGGCTAAAATTGTCTTAGTCCATGAATAATTTCTCCTATACTGCTAGTCCTGATGTCAGTGAAGAAATCACAGTTCTGGGAGGCAACAGCGAGTAGCACCGCAAATGGAGCCCGCTGGGAGGTGGGCAGCAGTGCAGTAACAAAGTTGAGCTTTGGGGACTGTTTTTTCACTGCTGCAACATACGAGTAGGTACAGTGGTTCCAATAGAGAACTTGAACAGAGGTGTACATTTAACCTGCTTTGGTCGCACTGGGCTGGAGGTAGGAAATGTAATTTAAAGAAAGACGGTATTTTGATTACTGAAATAGTGACTTACTTTTAGCTAAAAGGTGTCGCTGGCATTTCTGTAAAATGAGTGTGTCAGGACTTGGCAGGCAGAGAGGCTTTCCTTCCGGGTGACCATTGCTGCTTCTGAAGTGCTGTGTTTTCTCTGGTGTGGCCTGGGCTGTAGTGGTCACCAGCTCTGAATGTGAGTGCTGACAGCAGTCGTGAACATTGACTTACAGAGGTTTGCGCTGCGAACTCCTGATTAAAATTCTGACTTAGGTGTAGGATACGGGACATATTGTGTACTTTACTGACGTTGCTCCCTTTTATGAGGAGGTAATTTTTTTAGGAGGCATTAATATTCAGTCAAGTTTAATGCATGGTAGACAACATTTATTGCGAAGGATTTGAAGAGCATGCAGTTGCATGTAGTTCAGAAGTTCACGCTGCAGTTTTACATAGTGTATGGTTTTTAATAGAGTTAAACTAAAATGCCAATCGTTTTCCCTTGAAATTGTGGCAATGAATGAATGTGTGGAATCCATATTATACATGATGTTCCTAGCCGGTCAGTCATTCCGTCCACGCTATGTACTCTTCCCTTTCTGCGGATTATTAGGGTGTTTGAACTTGTTAGAAATAGGTCATTTACTTTGTCTCGTCATTGCTTCCCTTTCCTCTTTTCTGCTAAGTAACAGGTGTAATGGCACTTCTCATAGGACAGCATGACTGTAAATCGGTATTTAACTTGGCTGAATGTTTAATGTAACATTAATGTCCTGGTTTGCTATTGCTGATCTGGAGACTGTGAAGATAATTCGGTTGCCCAATGCCCCTTTTGGTTCTTTTTACCCTGTAAGGGCATGCCTTTTGAGTGTGTGTAGATATTCTTGAGAGATTTCCTGAGGCATCTGTGTGTTTGCATCACTTTTGTTCTCATAAAGTTGATTTCAAGCCAGTTGACCACGGAGACCTGCTTTGCAGGTGCACAGTTCTTCAGTGCTTTCCCCTCAGCCTGCCTGTCCCCACAGGATGCTTAACAACACTGCAGAGCCTGGACCCAGGTAGACAAGATGTAAGTGCCTTCTCCCAGCAGCCTGCGTCATCAGTCCCCAGCCTGCTTGTACTCATTGGACTCCCTCGTCTGTCAGTCACTGATTTCATTCATTCAGCCATTCGTCAGTCACTGAGAATACTATCTGCCAAGTGCATAATTCTTGGGGACATAGCATTGAATGAAATAGGCAAGGTCCCTATTCTTACAAATTTTATATTCTGGTTTGGGGAGGACAGATCATAACGGCAGTAGTGAATGTGTTTTGATTGTGATAAACAAGGCAAAGTGATAATGCTATTAGTGGGAGCTACTTTGGGTGGGTGGTCAGGAGAGGCCTTTCAAGGTGCTGACAGTGAGCTGAGACATGAGGATAAGAAAGAGCCATCCCTGTGAAGATCTGGGAGGAGAATAGTCCAGCAGAGGAAAGGCTAGCCCCGCACTGTCCAGTATGATAGCTTCTAGGAGTACGTGGCTATTTAAATTAGTCAAAATTAGTCTCACTAGCCATATGTTAAGTGCTGAATAGCCACGTGTCAGATACGGAACATTTCCATCAGAGCAGAAGGTTCTGCTGGACTTCAGTGTCCTAAAATGCTAGGGAGGGTGTTCATGTTCAAGGACCCGAAAGGCCGCCATTGAGATGCAGTGCAGGGAGCAGGGGGGAAGTTCTTAGCAGATGTGGCGGAGGTAAAAGGGGGTCCAATCATGTGTGCCTTGTAGACCATCACGTTCTAAAGGTATTTGGGAGCCATTGGAGAGTTTTAGGTTGAATGGAGGAACATTGGGGTGCGTGTGTATGTTTGTGTGTATGAGAGAGAGAGACTGACTTACCCCGTTTTTAAACAAGCGCTCCCTGCTCTATGGAGAAGGAATCGTAGAAGCTATTACAGTGAGATAATCTGGTGAGAAACAATCAGATCTGGAGCGGGAATGATAATTTTGGCAACAGAGCAGTGACTAGATTGGTGATACGATTTTTAGGTAAAAGTGAAAGAACTTGCTCATGCTTTGGATATGCAAAGCTTGAGTTAAAAAGAAGAATCAAGGATTTGCTGATTTATTGATGGGGAAAGGCCCAGGGAAGAATAGGGTTGGTTGGTATCCCATTGGATCAGGAAGCCACAGTTCTGTTTCAGATTTGTAGAGCTGAGGTGCCTGTGAAAACACACCCATGGAGGTATGTCATAGGCAGCTGGATAGGGAGTCTAGAGTTTGGGAGACGGCTCAGAGCTGGAGGTACTAAATTTGGGTATACATAGACAGTATTTTAGAATTGTGGAATGAGATGAGATTCCTGAGAGAGAAGGAAATTCCAGGACCAAGCCCTGAGGCATGCCAATATATTTTTGTGAAACCTTGTTCTGGCTAAGATGGCTTATTTGTTCTGGCTGGAGCATATACTTTACACCATTGTGCAAAAGATGATGACAAAGATGGTGACAATGATATAAGTACCATCTGTTGAGCCCTTCACATATGTTATCTCAGGCTCCCTGAGGCCGGTACTATGTCCGTCTTGTTCTCTATTGTATTCCAGCGTCTAGCTCTGTGCACACTCTTAATACGTGTTTATTGACTAAATGAAACCTTTGATAGGTACTGCCATTGCTCCCATTTTAGGAAAGGAGACTTAAAAGGTTAAATGACTTGTCTAAGGGCACAAAGCTGTTAAGCCGTGGTGACAGAATTCACCCGTATCTGTCTGACTTCCAGGCTGTGCATTTAACTATGTACTGCCTCCAGCAGCTGTTCAGGAGGGCTCTTGGCTCGCTACCTGGGGTCTGGAAGTCATAGCTGTGCTTCTGGATTTGGCAAAGTTTCTACACTTGAAGCTTCCCTTAGCAGTTTAGCCCCGTGCAATCTTCCAGTGCCTTAATTCTTATGGTACTTGTTTTTAGCACGTGTATTAAAACTACATTATATGTGGTGCTTTGACGCTTCAAATTGAACTAATACTTTTTCCGAATTTAGTTTTTATTTTCCCAGATAAAAGTTGGCAGGCTCCATTGGTCAAATCAAGCACACTGTTGTTATTTGTGCCCCCTCACAGGACATCCAGCACCCTGTCTTGTGCATAGTAGGTGCTCAAGTAAAGAAAGCCTGATTTGATTCTGTCACTTCTGCTGGCTTCCAGTGCTGTAAATTCTTTCAGAGGCTAAGAGCTGATAGGCTATACATCCTTTTTATCCTTGTCTTGTGGTTCTAAAAGCCCTTGACCTTGTATCTCTCAATCCAGGCTTCTGTGGAACCCTCCCTTTTGCAAATGTGCCACCTACACTGTCTGGCCTCACGCCCCCTCTCCTATTTGCAGATAGGTCAACTGATTATTAAGGATGGAGAATTTTCAAAGTGATAAATCCGAGTCCCAGTTCCTAACAGATTCTTTTCTAGAACTCTTTCTTTTTCATTTGTTTAAACCCTGGTGAACAATATATTGTCTGAGAATGCCTTGGTTTCACTACAAATGTGTAAATTAGACCTTGTGTAAATTAGACTTTGATTGGGATTCTTTTTTACCTTGACTTGTAGTTGATTTTAAGTCTTGGGGGGAAAATAACCTCTTTCTATAAATTGCCATGTTATAATTTGCTTCACACTGCTTAGATTTGGATTCAGGCTCTAGCCCTCATAAATGGCAAGTGATAGAAACTAAGAGGGAGGATCGTGTGTTTTTGTTTGATTTACTTATGCCATGAAATTTACCTGGAAGAGTACAAGCAGTCACTAAAATGGTGATTATAAAGGAATCTTTAACTTGTACATCTCTTATTCTTGTCACAAGTTGCTGCACCTTTGTTCTTGTGATAGCTAAACAATATGTTGTGTATCTGCTTCTATTTGGGAATCTAGTATTCTTACATTTCTACTTTTGGCTTGGTTTGAGATCCAAGTTTGTGAATTTTAATTAAAGGCTTAGATTATGCATGTGAAAAATCTTTTGTTCCTGTGTTGCTATGAGCAACAGTTGTTAAAGTTAACCTTCTTTTTAAAGAAGTGTGGACAAATAGATATATGAATTTTAGCAGGTTAAAAAACGTCATCATTTAGGGTTGTGAATGTTCTGCCTATAAAATAAATTGTTAGGATGACCATAATTATCATGGTGAAGGGAAGAATGCAGTAGAAGTGAATAATCATCCGACACATTGACAAAACATTCCTAAAATACTATTCAAATGAGAAAAGACTTTTAAGGGGCTGCAGCCGCGTAGCCAAGCGTTGAGTCCTTTTAGCCAGTTGTCTGACTGGGTTTACTATTGTGGCCCCAAAGAAGCAGTGTGTAATGGTTTGCACAAAAAGGCCTTGGCTTATCTGAAACTTCCCAACTCATTTCTTTTTGTAAACCTCGTCTCTGGTCCTCCCCACACAACACTTTATCTCAGTTCTTAAACACTTCTTTTGTCCTGATGGCTTTTGCTTCACTGCTTCCCACCCTACTTCAGTCTGAATTTTAGTGACTCCTGGTGATTGCTTAGACTTGCTGCTGGATTCTGTTGTGTAATTTTTTTATTATACTCTTTTGTGCTGTGTAAACGGGCAGTGTTTACCTAAATTAGTGGTGGTCGTAAAGGACGCAGGTTGGCCCATTTGAATGAGAACCGAGTGCCTGCCTTGGCCCTGCTGTAGCAGGCGTGCTGCTTGATAGATTTCCGTGGATTCACTCTCCAGAAGGGCGCTAGGAATGTGGCTGGCTGACGGAAGCCAGCCAGCTACCCATTTAGAGGCCTGAGGTCTGGGAACGGCCGGTTCAGGGATTTATAGTGGTAAAGTAATTAATTCTTCCTCTGAGGATTCAGGACTCTGCGAAGAGACGCCCTTTGTCCGCTTCCTGCATTTTCGCCTCTTCCCCAGCTCTCTCTGGAGAACAGACCCTGAAGCACAGAGATCGTTTGCAGGGAAAAACCGGTAACTTTCTCTGTGAAGACTTTGGGGGAACCACAGAGCTTAACCCCTTCAGGAGGGGTGTCAGGCTCCTCCTCACACTTGCGTCTCTGTGTAGCCCGGGATTTTGTGTGTTGGAGAACAGCGATTTCTTCTTTAAACAAATCTTAAATTTGAATTTTGAAAATTTAAATTAGATTTATATATATATATTTTTTGTTAAAAATACCAGTTTTAAAAACACACATGTAATGTTACTTCTGAAAGATATTCTGGGATAAGAGTGGGAACTTAAAATGAACTTGTAGTATTGAGGTGGATATTTATTGAACCCATTAAGGATAGTTTTAAATTTATAAATCAAAGAAGACCATACCCCTTATATACTAAGTTCATTTCCTTTCCACTATTTTCAATTCTTGTCCCAAGGCCCATCTTTAACTTCCATGTTCTTTATTCTCGTATTCATCCATGGCGACAATAATACAGTTCTTAAGCAATCCATCCAAGAACTTGAATTTGTTTGTTGGGTTTTAAAGAAAGTCATAATGGAAATGGAAATCATCTAAACATCTGTTTTCCTCAAGATATCAGAAGTGATGTCCTAGCTGTGGAGATGAAAAGTTACCTTTGCAAGTAAAGAAAGGATGTTTTTACTACTTTAAGATAAAATCCTTCTAAGTTAATTTGGGGATTTAAAAAACAGGAAAGCTGGTTTTCCTTTTCTGGTCTTAAAGAGGAAAATGAAGAATCAGTTAGTTGGAAAACCAGTTATTTTAGAATTTTCAAGGTCAGAAGGTCAGCTGCTTTAAAAAAGGGTGTGTCTATATATAAATTTTATTGAAAGAACACCTTTATTCATGTTAAATAATCCTAGCAAGTAGGATGAAATGCTGTGAACTGATAAAGAAAGGTGTGTGTGCTGAGATACAAAGATCTCTACTACCATTTCTTTTGAGCTAAAACACGCATGCACATAGTCTTATCCTAATATATTTTGACATTTGTTAACTAGGCTGGTTTTGAACAAGTCATCTTTATTAGTGGTTACTTCTAGGGAGTGAGACCATGGATTGGGCGAAAAGACTTGATTTTATCTCATTACTTTTGGGCCACTTGAATCATTATGTGCATAATTTGCTGATTATTTAAGTAGAAACCCTTTTTTACAGAGAAGAAAGAATTCACATATTTCATATATATAACTAAAGGGTGTTAATCATGATATCCCCAAATTTACATTCATATTTAATGTTTTTGAATTTTATCATGTCTATATTTTGAGGGGAAATTCTCTTAAATTCCTTTGGTATAAGTAAGGTTGCTGAAACAAACAGAACACTTTAAAAAAACTAACATTGTGGAGGAAAAACAATTATATTGTCGATCTGTGTAATTTTTGTATGATGTGGAGGTGGAAAAATGTCTAAGGTATGTTGGTTGTCAATGGAGAGAACATTTTTAATATCTACATATGTTAGTGTTGCCAGGTAAAATGGGTTTTATGTTTTTAGATGGTTGAAAGAAAGTCAAAAGAAGAATATTTATTTAGTGACATGTGAAAATTATATGAAATTCAAATTTCGTTGTCTGTGGTGCAATTTTATTAGAACATAGCCATGCTCATTTTTGTACATATTGTTGCTTTCTTACTGTAATGGCCAAGTTGAGTAAAGAGACAGAACTTGTACGGCTTGCAGAGGCTAAAATATTTACTGTCTGGCCCATTTTACAAAAAGTCTGCCCATCCCTCAAATAAGGTAATATAATACAAAGTGGAGATGTATTTCTTTGTGAAAAACTGTTGATTATATTGAGCCTCTTTCATAAATCAGTTAAACTAATTACTTGGCCTGACTGTAGCATGTGTACTGGCTCTATAACTGTGTGTACGTGTGTTTGTGTGTGTGTATGTACCAACCTCTTTCTTTCTCTTTGCTTACTTTTTCTCACTTGATTTAAAATTCATTTTGTGATTTTAGTATCTTTATAAGCTACCATCCACTGAGCTCCCAGAATTGAAAATCATAATAATACCCCAATTATTTATTTAAGGGCCTTTTATGTGCCTAGAAGTATGGTATGTGTGCTAAATACATTATTTCATTTAATTATGATAGCATATTAAAAAAATTGTGGCCAAAAACATATAATATAAAATTGACCATCTTACCTTGTTAAGGGTACAGTACAGTTGCACATTGTTGTGTGGCACTCTAGAACTTTTTTATCTTGCAAAACTGAAACTATTAATATGTCCATGAGCAGCTTCATTTTGTTTCCCCTTCCCTGCTGCTGACAATCAACACTCTACGGTTGGCTTCTGAGAGTTTTACTCAGATACCTCGTAGAGATGCAATCGAGCAGTATTTATCTTCTGGTCACTGGCATAGTTCACTTAGCATGATGTCCTCAAGGTTCACCCGTGTAATTGCATGTGACAGGATTTCCTTCTTTGTGAAGGCTGAATAATATTCTATGGTGTGTATATACAGTACCACGTACGAGGGCAGTCCGGAAAGTATCCAGCCATGCCATAGGAAAAATAGAGGCATTTATGGCTGGATCTTTTCCAGACAGCCTTCCTATTTTTCATTCATTCATCTGTTGATAGATATTTAGGTTGCTTCCACCTCTTGGCTACTATGAATAATGCTGCTATAAACATAGGTGTGCAAATATCTATTTTGAGTTCTTTGGGATGGCTGGATCATATGGTAATTTTATTTTAATATTTTGAGGAATCCTCATCCTGTTTTCCCTAGAGGCTGCACCATTGTACATGCTTACCAGTGTATACGAAGGTGAATAATATTCTCCACATCCTCACCAATACTTGTGATTTTTGTTCTGTTGTTGTTGTTGTTGTTGTTGTTGTCATTTTGTTTTTTTAAACTACAGTGCTTATCCTAACAGGTGTGAGGTGATCTCTCCGTGTGGTTTTAGTTTGCATATTCCCGATTAGTGATGTTGGCCATCTCTTTAAATGCTCTTTGGCCATGTGTATATCTTCTTTATAGAAATGTCTATTTAAGTCTTTTGCCCATTTTAAAATTGGGTTGCTTGGTGTTTTTTGCTGTTGACTAAGTTCTTCATGTATTGCAGATATCAACCCCCATATTAGATATATGGTTTGCAAATATTTCCTCCCAATTCATAGGTTGCCTTTTCACTCTGTTGATTGTTTCCTTTGCTGTGCAAAATTTTAAAGTTTGATGTAGTCTCATGTATCTTATTTTTGCTGTGTTGCCAGTGCTTTTAGTTATATCAATAAGTCATTGCCAAATTTAGTATCCTGAATCTTTCTCTTATGTTTTGCAGTTTTATAGTTTCAGGCCTTACATTTATGTCTTTAATGTGTTTTGAGTTAACTTTTGTATGTGGTATAAGGTAAGGGTCTAACTTCATTCTTTTGCATGTGGATACCAGTTTTCCCATCCTCACTTGTTTAGGAGACTGGTGTTTCTCTATCGAAGAGCCTTGGAACCTTTCGTTGGGGATCATTTGACCATAAACGCAGGGGTTTACTTCTGGTCTTACTCTTCTATTCCTTTGGTCTATATGTCTGTCTTTATGTCATAGCAATTTTTGCAGGGTAGGTAACATTATCCCTATAGATGAGAAACTGAGGTGTATCTAGAAGACAGGGAGCCAGAATTTGACTCCAGGCTTTAAATTTGTCCACTATGCGAAGGTAGTTTGTCTCTTTTCAGAAATCAAAAAAATCATTAGCACTTACCCAGTACAAGAAGTATCTGAAGGTGGAATGTGGTTCACATTTATGAAAGACTGTGTGTGTGTATGTGTGTGTGTGTGTGTGTGTGTAAGTACATATGCATGTTTCCTGTCTCTCCTGCTAAATTACAAATTCATTGAAAGTTGGAATGAAAAATTTTGGTGTTTTTCTCAGCACTGTATATGTCATGTGATGGGTGTACAGGTTGGTATCCACCTGTGTGTGTATGACCTAGATCAAGCTTGTGCAACCTGCAACGTACAGACCCCAAGAGGCCCAAGGCAGCTGTGAATATGGCCTAACACACACTCATAAACTTTCTTAAAACATCATGAAAATCATGCACAGACCATTTTTTAGCTCATGAGCTATCATTAGTGTTAGTGTAGTTTATGTGTGGTCCAAGACAATTCTTCTTCCACTGTGACCCAGGGAAGTCACAAGGTTGGACACCCTTGACCCAGATTGTATAATAATAATCTTACATTTACAGAGGGTTTACTATAAGCCAGGTACTCTGTAAGGCACTCACATGTCTTACCTCATGTAATGCTTACTGCAACACCTTGAGGTAGCTAGCTATGTTCGTGTTCTTTAATGTTAGCCTCAACTTCATTTGCTTGTTTATTCTTTTGTATGAAAAATTCTATTACCTATTCCATCTTTGCTGTCTTTCCTGGGCTCTGCAGCTCTACTCCTTTTGTGTCCTCAGTCTTTAGGGGCAAAAGTCCCCTTTAGCTATCCTTCTGAGTGGTGGAAGATGCTCCATTATTTTAGCAAAGACAGGATCACTCAGCAATTTTTTCCCTTAAGTTATTAAAAAATTTCTTTCATTTTTGAGTAGATAATACATAAAAAAAAAAAAAAATACTCAGTGAAAAGTAAGTCTTCCCACCACTCCTGGAGCTTTTGTTTCTCTTCCCAGAAGGAGATATCTATCACCAGTTTCTTGTGTATTCTTCCACAGATAGTCTCTATATATGTGAACCTACATATGTGTTTACATATATCTTAGCTTTTTGATGCAATGGTAATACTGTTTTGCACCTTTGTTTTTTTTCTCTTGCTATGTCTTAAGAGAGTGCTCCATTCCATTGCATGTAACCTGCCTCTTAACTATTGTATTTTGTGAGTGTACTAAACCTTTTGAACCATTTCCTCATTGATGGACATTTAACTTCCTCCCGGTTTTTATTTTTTGGTTACAAACAATAACTGACATTAACATATGTAAATCTCTTTGTACATAGATTCATAGAAATGGAAGGCTGGGTCAAAGGTATATGCATTTACAATTTTGGTAGGTTGCTTTTAACTTGTCCTCCACGGAGGTGGTACCTGTTTTTCCTCCTGGCAACCTGTTAATTAGTGCCTGTTTCTCACATCTTTGCCAAGCATTGCTTTTTCAGAACATGAAGTATTTTTTACTGGTAGGAGAAATGCAAATTAAAATGACAGTGAAATAGCATTTTCCATGTATATTATGAGTGAGGTGAAATATCATGTATTATGAGTGAGGTGAAATATTTTTTCATTTATTTAAAAGCCATTTATTTTTACTTTTCTGTGAACTAAGTCTTGATATCATTTACTTTTTTGTTGTTGAATAGTTGCTATTTTTATTCCTGATCTGTAAATATTTACATGTTAGTCAAATTACAAAATCAATGGGGCAAGAATAGATTATTCAGTAAATGGTACTGGTATAATAGGCCATCTACAAGGTTGGCCAATTCCACAAACTCACCCTAGAAAAAGTGCTACACACCTCATTGCTGAATATCACTACGGTCACCTTCGAAGTACTCCCCTTGGGAAGCTGTGCACCAATGCCAGTGCCTAGTCCACCCTTCAAAGCAATTGTGGGACTCTTTTTCTGGAATGGCCATCAGAGCTGTCATCGTACCCCAGAGCTGACAATTAAGTTTGTGAACTTGCTACCATGTGCTTATGTTGGCAGCACTGTACAAACAGTTTGGTAAGGTGCCATAACATTGGCAATCGACGACAACAGCTCTGATGGCCATTCCAGAAAAAGAGTTTCACAATTGCTTTGAAGGGTGGACTAGGCATTGGTGTCAGTGCACAGCTTCCCAAGGGGAGTACTTCAGAGGTGACCTTAGTGATATTCAGCAATGAGGTATGTAGCACTTTTTCTAGGGTGAGTTCGCAAACTTAATTGTCTGACCTTGTGTGTCAGTTTAAACATTTGTATTCATGTAGGCCTAGGATTTCATTTCTATATTCTAGAGAAACTCTCGTATGTATGTACAAGGAAAGTTCATTGTAGCGTAACTTGTAAGAGCAGAAAATTGACAACAATTCAAATGTCCATCAAGAGAGGATCAATGAAACCAACTTTTATGGTTTAGTTATATAATGGAATGCTATACAGCAGTTAAAATAAATGAAGTAGAATTTTCTTATGTATATCAACACAGATAAATCTTGATGAGTTTTCTAAGTGTGTGTGTGTGTGTGTGTGTGTGTGTGTGTGTAATGTATAGCATTCATGTGATGTTTTTAAACACACCAAACTAGAGTTTACAGCATTTATGGATACCTATGTATGTGGTCAAGTTTTAAAATAGCAATGATATACCTGACATCAGAATAGTAATTGCCTCTCAGGAAGGAAGAGTATAAGGGTGTTTGACCTAAAAGATATCTATAATTCTTTGTATTTTTAAATCTGAAGGCAAGAATGGAAATACATACCCTACATCTTGGTGTTGTAGACATAGATGTTCATTTGTCTCTCTATTTTTTGATATATATTAAATATACAATTTGAATTTTTTCACATGCCTTTTCACTACATATAGTTGTGCTTTAAGCTATTAATATAATGACTTTTATTAATAGACTTTCTAGTTTTTGAAGTTTGGTTTAAAGCCCACTTGGTCAATTAAAAAATGTATTGCTGGATTTTGTTTGCTAATGTTTTATTTAGGATTTTTACATTAATATTTATGAAAGTAGTCTAATTTTTTTTCTTCTCTTCTTTTGATAATCGCTTGTTTAGATTTTGATTTTAATGTCATGCTGACTTCCTAAACAGAATCTGGAAGGTTTCATTCTTTTTCCATAAAGAGTTCAAGTATCATTGAATTGTTTGTACCTTTCACTTTGGTAAAGTTCACATTTATAATTTATTTGATCTCACAATTTTCAGGGAGGTTAGTTCTTGGATAACTGTTTTGCTATCTATATGGCTGGTTGGAGTTTTCCCTGTATTTAGGGATCAATATGGTATTTATAGTCTCCTGGAAAATTATCATTGCTTTCAAATTTATTGGACAAGATAATTCCTTAAGGTTCTTTTCTTTTCTACTGTATTTGTGGTTATTTTCCTGTTTTCACTTATTACTTAGTGTATATATGCTTTTTCACTTTTTTTACTTGCAGATTAGGTTACCTAATTATTCAGTTATTTGGGTATTTGTTCTTCAAGTAACCAGCTCTTGAATTTACTGTTATTAGCTACTATTTTTCTAAGTCAGTAATTTTTGCTTTTATCTTTATTCATTCCTTTCTTCTGTTTTGTTTTTCATTTTTTGTTACTTCTTAAAATTGCTTAATTTATTTTCATTATTACTCATTTATTAGTACTAACAGTTATGCACTATGAGTACTGTTTTGATCTCATGGTGTTTAGGACGTGGTATCCCATCAGGTTCTTCCCCAACTGCTCTTCATCCAGCCTAGTGTAAAAATACACAGGTCTAATTGTTTCCTTGGGTCTTCATTTCCTTATGAAGTCTGCAGTATCACATAAAATATTATTAAATAAACTTGTCTACTTTTCTCTTGTTAATCTGTCTTTGTCAGTTTAATTTTCATACCCAGCCAGGGACCCTGAGTGGATCCAGGAAAGCTTCCTTCACTGCAAATCTCTGATCATTGCTTTAGTTGTATCATAGTGTTTGGTATGTTACGATTTCATCGTTATTTTGTACTTATTCATCAATATATGGTTTTGAATTTATGTCAGAATTTAGGAAGTCATCTCTAAAGCATAGAGATGACTACACACACTAAATTTTTCTGATGGAATGGGCGGCCAAAGCAGTTGTCTCAAGGGCAGGAAATGTTCCCAGCGCTCTGCCTCTGTCACAGTGTTTGGAGATGACACGAGGCTGTGAAGATTGTTTTTAATATGTGTTGGGCATTGGAGAGGAGGTAAGGCTGGACTAGAATTGCAGCCTTTTCTTTCAATCCTCTTCATGCGCAGGGCTGGAAGCACTTAACAAAACAGCGTATGTTTCCTGGAATGAAGTGTAGGTACATCCTCAGTTCTCACCAGTTCTGTTTTTAAATGACTTATAGTTCAAGGGCACCCTGAAATCTGCCTCCAGATGCTGATGTGAAATGATCTGACAAACATTTTTAGCTATATATGTGGGTGCTATTTGGAGCCACTGTTTCCTATAAAGCACTGTTTTCTAATTAATACATTATTATTATTGTTATATTTATTATCACATATATAATATATATCATTGTTACATTTCATGATTATTGAAATATTTTAAATAAATTTGTTATTTTATAAAAATAAATGCTAAAAAATTTGAAAAAGTTAATATTAGTAAAAAATGTGATGACTCTTGCCCTGTAATCAAATGCTTATTTGTTTTGAGGTAGTTGTTTATGTGTTCAATTGTGAAAGAAAATTAAAACTAGAGATATTTATGTTGGTATTACATCATATAATGATAGGTTTAAAATTTTATAATATTATCTAGTTTTCTTGTTTCCTCCTGCCCTGACATAACATTAAGCCTATTGAAAACTTTCATCCTCAACTTAGTATGCCTTTTTAGGAATTTTTAAAAATATCGAAATAGAAAACTGTATATTTCTTATTTGAATTTCCTATGGTCTGTAAGTGTTTGTTTATTGTCAGCATTCCAGCAGAATTCACGCTCATTCCCATAGTCCTCCCTGCAAATTAGAAGAGAGAAATAATAATCCATGTTTCCAGCTGTACCAAATTGGAAGGTCTTTAAGACTTCCTAATCAAAGTAGCCAGTTGGTAAGATGAGAAATACTGGCACTGCTCCTCCCAGGGCAGGACTGGGGTGGGGCCCCAGGCACCGCACAAGGTGAGGCCTGCAGGGGCGGGGCAGGAAGTAAGGAGGCACTCACTGTCCTGCTTCTGCCGGTGTGGGGTCGGCATTGCCTTGCATGACCCCGAGAGCCAGCGCCTCCTCAGACTTTGTATCCTAGGACCCTGGCTTTCCACACAGCCCTGTATAGTTTCTCCATCTGTCCATTTCCATTCTCTGGGCAGAGGAGTTTCTGTGAGCCTCTTTGTCCTCAGAGTAACTGAGAAGCTGCCATCTTGTCCATTCAGGAATTCAGATAACTTTTGACCACCTCTGCCCAGAACTGGGTGAGAACCAGTTATTGTTTTGGATTGTTTGAGAGATGAGGCCAGGATTATATATTCAGTAGTAAAGATCGCTACTGGGAGCTTGTTGCTAAATTTAATCCTCTGGGATCCTATTATGGCAGAAAAGAGGATCAGATGCAATGATGCATGTTTTTCTCAACCTAGCGGGCATCATGGGGCTCCTCAAAATATTCAGTATCTGCCTCAAAATGTGATTTGGTGGTAGACATGCAATGTTCTTTTTACCTGCTCTTGTCATTTTCAAAGTAAATAAAACTAGAGGTTTCTTGGGATCAATCACACAGGAGCTGCTGTAGATGAAATGGGAGCAATTTCCTTAGAAAGCTCCAGGATTTACATGTTACTGTATTTTCAGGTCAAAGGATAGATTAGCTTTTACATCAAACCCTGTCATGTGAATGTGAAGAGTAACTGTGAGTTGGAAAGTCTTTTGTGGACTGTGTGTGCGCACACCAGTTTAGTTGTACCTATGCGTGAGAATGGGAAAATAATTGTAAGAAGGAAGCAGAATGCTGTACCAAAATTCTCTGTTGTCTGCTAGACTCTAAGATTAGTTGCATTTTGAATTAGGTGCAGGTTTGAATGTTTTAAATTTTTATTTAATCACATTTCCAAGTCTTGTCCTTTATGTTTCTGGAGTTTTGGAAAATGCCTAGAAAAGTTGTCTCTATGTGAACATTATGAAAATACTCATTTATTTTTCTTCTAGTCTTTTTTTATAAAGGTATTATTTTACACATTTAATCTTAAAATTATCAGGAATATTTTTTCCCATGACCATTGAACATAATCAAGGCCAAATGCTCACCTTTTCTTTGCACACCAACTCCACCTTCCAAGGACATGTGGACACTGTAATCCCCATGACCCGGGCCAAGGCCCTTGACTCTTCTTCGCTCTTGGAGCCTTTTCCCTTCACTCTTGCTCTAAGACACCCTCCTTGTTCTCCACCTTCATCTTTAACTTCCTATTCAGTTTTTGGTTTCTCTTTTTAAATTTGGGTCTTCTTTTAAGAGTATTTTTTAAAATTCTTTTTAGGTAGGCCATGCCCCTTGTTGCCTTTGGATCACCAGGGCCAGCCACAATGCTTGCTTGACACACATAAGGAGCATGGTGACTGTGTGGCTAAATGTACTTTGGCCCTCGTTTTCGACTTTCCACATTGACATCTGATGTTACCTCCAAAGTGACATGGTCCAAAATGCTCTCACATATTACGGTAGTTCCCCACTTACCTGGGGTTTCGCTGTTCATGGTTTCAGTTACCTGCAGTCAACCATGATACAAAAATATTAAATGAAAGTTCTAGAAATAAACAATTCATGAGTTTTAAATTGCATTCTGTTTTGGGTAGTATGATGAAATCTTAGTCTGTCCTGGTAGGATGTGAATCATTCCTTTGTCCAATGTCTCTGTACTGTATACGTTACCTACGTATTAGTCACTTAGTAGCTGTCTTCAGTTATCACATTTTGAGAGACAGAGAAGAGGCCACATTTACATAACTTTTATTTACAGCATGTTTTTATAATAGTTCTATTTTATTATTGGTTATTATTGTTAATCTTGCTGTGCCTAATTTATAAATTAAACTTCATTATGGGTATGGATGTATTGGAAAAAATGTAGTTTGTAGGGGTCAGTATTATCCATAGTGTCAGGCATTCACCGGGGGGCGGTGTCTTAGAATGTATCCCCTGCAGATAGGGGGACTACTGTATATCTAAACAAGGTATTTCATACCTTATGAGGAACACGGTAAAATATGGACCTGCTAACCTTTCAGTTAGGCATATTAGTAACCAACTGACCCTACCCTAAGGTGTCCATGAGGGGTCAGTGGAACCTGGAGAGGGGGTTGTTTTGGGCTTGTTCTAGGATTTTGACAATAGCATATGGAGTTCAGTCATTTTATTATTACCTTAGAGGAAAATACATGTTTATCAGACTTGCAGATAAGATAAAGTGGGGCAAGATAAAGTATATGACCGAGTCAGCATTCTGATGTGTGGTAGACTTAGTTGAAGTAGTGAATTAAATGAAATCTAATGCAACAACGTGAGGCCTTGCATCAGGATCTAAATCAGTGGTTCTCAACCTGTGGGTCGCGACCCCTTTGGGGGTCGAATGACCCTTTCACAGGGGTCACCTAAGACCATCAGAAAACACATATCAGATATTTACATTACGATTCATAACAGTAGCAACATTACAGTTATGAAATAGCAACGAGAATAATTTTATGGGGGTCACCACACCATGAGGAACTGTATTAAAGGGTCACGGCATTAGCAAGGTTGAGAACCACTGATCTAAAGCTTCATTGTTTAAGTACAGTACTGCCTGGTGGAAATACAAGGGAAGAGGACTAAAAGATCTTATTGATAATCTGGGCTCAACATAATAAACAGTGTGACCTGATTTCTGAGAGTGCTAAAGTGCTCTTATGTGACCATAAGAATAAATTTATACCTAGAATATATTTGCAGTTGGTTTAAGGACATCAGCCTCTAGGAGCTCATTCAGAGCTAAGGGCTTAGGGCAGGGGTGTCCAACATTTTGGCTTCCCTGGGGCTCATTGGAAGAAGAAGAATTGTCTTGGGCCACACATAAAACACACTAACACTAATGATAGCTGATGAGCTGGAAAAAAGGTCGCAAAAACATCTCATAATGTTTTAAGCAAGTTTATGAATTTGTGTTGGGCTGCGTTCAAAGCCCTGTTGGCCGCATGTAGCCCATGGGCCGTGGGTTGGACAAGCTTGGCTTAGGGGTTGGTGAAGGAATTAGGAATTCATGTCAGAGGAGGAATGATTAGTGAGAAGGTGAATGCTTGGCTTGAAGAAGAGAGTATTTTGCAGGGTGGGGAAGTGCCTCACAACTGGGTGATCATATAATTTATTGTCCAAACCAAGACTCTGAGAGTGAAAGAGGCACTATTAATAATTGTGCCTGGTTGATGGACATAAACTTGGACTCTCCTGGGCAAATGGGAACATATGGTTAGCTCATTTATAATAATCTTCAAACATGTGAAGGTCTGTTATGTGACAGAAAGCTTAGACCTCATCTATGGGAGTGATAGGGTCAGTGGACAAGAACTACAAGAAAACGTGCATCTTTTCCCTGTAATGAGCCACAATCTAATTCTTTCAGTTGAAGACTAGAAAGGGTTGCTTTACAAGGCGGGATGGTTTTCATCACTGCTGGTGCCAAGAATTTGTCTAGCTGCCCTCTCTAAGTCTTGATAATATACAGGTTAGATGAATCTATTTGTACCAGTCCATCAAATATTTATGTACTTACTCGCAAGTACTGTGCAGATGTCCGTTTTCTCATGACGTAGGGCCACACCCTTTGTGCACTTCAGCCCGTGCCTTTCCTGAGGGCAGGTTGGACCCCACGGCTTTGGTGGCTTCGGGACAGACCTCACTCTGCGGGCCTGAGGGCAGGTTGGACTCCACGGCTTTGGTAGCTTCGGGACAGACCTCGCTCTGCGGGTCTTTGATCTTTCATCGCAGCCGCAGAAACGGTCCGTGCTGTGTTAGGGCACGTCCCCTCCTGTTCACCCGAGTGCAGGCCTGTCACGCCCAGTGTCCCCGGCCTTTTTCTTCGCGTCGAGCATCTGCTCCTGTCTTGCCCGGGGCACTCGGCTCTGAGCTCGCCGCTCTGGCCTCTGCTGTAGCTGTCTTTCGCTGTAGCATCTCTCTATTCCTCAGTCCCTCTCTTTCATTTTTATTTCTGTGATCCTTGGTATTTTTATTTTTTTTATTTTTAATGGTGAATACCTTTTCATCTTACTAGTAGAGCAGTCTCTTAAACTTGGAGGCACCTAAGCTTTGGGTGTGTTTATCTCTTACTGTGGGTGCCGGGGTCGTCCCTGGGGTTCCAGAGGGCACTGGTGATGTGCACGATGCTTTGGTTCCTTCCTTGTGCAGTCGTTTATAGCTGCTCTTAAGAGGCAGATGTGACTGTTTCTGCAAAAGTTAAGTATCTGCTGGAGGTGGCCCAGAAACAGGTGTCTGAGCTGGATGCAAACCCAGGTCTCTTTATTTGTCCAGGTGTTTATTCGTTCAGTCAGTTTCTGAGTGCCTGCATTACGTGAGCCGTCGTGCCAAGGGCCTGTCCACTTCTCTAGATTTGTGGCAAGTTGTCTTCCCCTCTCCCCAAAACTACGTGCTCCAGCTACATTGGGCAATTTTCTGTACCTTCAGGATGCCCAGTTTCTTTCTCTTTGGTCAGTAAGACAGACCCAGCCATTGTCCCATGTTGTTTGGAGTCCAGATGAGTGAATAATATAGAGCAGTAATTTTGTTTTAAGAATCACGAGTATAAAGAAGAGAAGTACAGGGTATCACAGGATGTGCTATGTGGCCCTTGACACTCTGGGAGTCAGCAAAGCTTTCCTGGGGTTCTGAGGAAGTGACATTGCAGTGCAAACGTGAAGGATGACAGGAGTTAGCTAGAAAAGGGATGGCCTGGCACCATTCTGGGGGACAGAGGAGAGAGCATGTGCAGAGTCTCTGAGTAGAGAGAAACTTGATGCTGTGGAGGTTCAGGAAGAATTGTGTGTGAGAGAGAGATTGACCGATTGAGAGAGAGCTAGAGACACAAGGGGAGGAAGGGAGAAGGTGGCTTGATGGAAGACTGGAGAGGTAGTGGCAAGATCAAAGTCTTGGTAGTTTATCCTGAGAGCAAGGTTTTTGTTCTTTTCTATCCTTATGATTTTATTTATTTATTGAATAGGTAAAACAATGATATAATCTTATTTTCAAGAGATAGCAAAGGGTATAGCAATATTGTCTCCTTCCCACCTCTGTCTTCCCTCCTATAATTCCTTTCTCTGGAGCCAACTATGGTTCGTTTCCTCCCATAAATATTCTGTGCAAATGCAGGCAGATATCTAGCTATTTGTTTTTCCTCACCCCTTTTTATATTCTATAAATAGCAACATATTATATAGACTCTTCTATATACCTTTTTTTCAGTTAACATATTTTAGATATTATTTCACGGCAGTATAGAAAGAGCAGTATAGTATTTCTTTGTAAATATGTACTGTAATTTATCTAACCAGTTTGTGGGAAGTAGAAAACAGGTTGAGGGGGGAGAGACAGTATTATAGAGGTGGAAGATAACTAGTAAGCCATTTCAGTGGTCCAGACAAGAGATGATATTGACTTGGTTCAAATAGTGGCAGTGGAGATGGAGATGAAGTGGCTGAATGTAAATGAGATTTAAAACTAACAAGAGAATCTGTTGATTAAAGGGATACGAAGGGTGCAACAGAGGGATGACTTCTGGCCTTTCAGATCTGAGCAGTTGGGTGGATGATGAATGATGCCGTTTAGCAAGTAGGTTAACACTGAGGAAAGACGGGGTTGAGTTCAGTTGTAGACCTGGTGACTTTAAGGCATTTGTAAGGCATGCAGGTAGAGATGTGAAGTGGTCATTTGACTATTGGAGTCTAGTCTCAGGAGAGAGGGTTAGTTTTAAGATACAAATTTGGGAGATGTTATTGTATAGGAATGCACATTGACAACAGTAGTAACTGAAATTTGGGGAGTTGTTGAGCTCATCCTGGACAGTGACCTGGTCAAAATGTTGATGTGGTGGAAAGTGCATAAAAAAGGCATATCCTTTTCACCTTTGGGGAGATGATGTACAGTTCTGTAAGGTTGTTTTTAAAGACAACTGAATGAGTTTGTAGCGATAATCACAATTTGTTGTTTGTTAACAGCAACTAGCACATTAGCAGAGTTTGTTGAGAAATTTAATTCATTATTCTCCCAAGAAGTTGCCTGCCACACAACTTTGCAAAACTTATTTATCACAAGTGCATAACGACTGGGATTTTGCAGTTTTCTTTTGGTTATTTGTGTATTCATTTGACACACAGAGTACACCTTGCATACCTTGTATAGGGCAGTGTTCAGGAAAGAGGTTCCTGTTCGGTGTTGTCTTGAGGTAGTCATTGTTTCCAGTTGCTTCTTTTGCTTTCTAATTCTTTTATTTTTATTTATTTATTTTTTTAAATTCATTTTTATTGTTAGACTTATTGGGGTGACATCTGTTAGCAAGGATTACATAGGTTTCAGGCATACAATCCTACAGTGCATTGTCAGCTTGATGTATAATAAGTTCACCACCTAATGTGACTTCTCTTTCCATCACCTTATATTTAGCTTCCTCCGCTCCTCTCCCACCCCCTCCCCTTTCTCCCCTCCCTAACCCACTCGTCCCCAAATAAACATTAAACTATTGATTGTGTCCTTGGGTTATTTGTTTGTTCATTTCTTTTTTTCTTTGCTTTCAGTTTTATATTTGCTTTCTAATTCTTAATTTCAGTTAGCTGAGTGCCATTATCTTTAATTTAGTCCTCTGGGTTATTTTAACTCAATGTAGTGTTGCACATTTACAACAATGATATTTTTTTTTTACTCATGTATTTCCAGTAATGAAACTTCAGAGATGCATGAATTGTGGTTAAAATATGAAACATCCCACATATATGCTTACTGCTAAACAGGGAACTATATACAATAGTCTTCCCAGACTTTTCTTATATAGCCCCAAGTCTCTGTTAGTGCTGAGCTCTTTGTCCACAAGAGAGTAGAAATGGTGGATGAAGGAGATGGCTTGTGAGGAAATAAGATGGCTAGAGTTAAAGACATTTCAGAGACATTGGTCTGATATGAGGGCTGTCATTTCTGACCTAAGCATTAACTTAAAAAGATTACAAAGTCTTTGTCTTTACCCTAGAAAGAAGCAAAACAAAAACATTTTAGAAATAGAAAACAAAACATTGTATAACTGTTTAGGAACTATGAATAATATGGTAAAGTACAATAATTTTGTAAAGAAAGTTGTTTGTAAGGAATGTATAATAACTTTGTAAAGAAAGTTTATTATTTGATAAACATTCCCTCTATTCAGAGCCCTAACTTTTTAAAAAAAAACTCTTCATTTTAACCATGTTAAAAGTGACCCTTCTTCACAGCACAGTAACAAAAAAAAAAAAAATAACCTAATAAAAGATGGGCAAAGATTTGGGAAGACTCTTAACTAAAGAAGATATATTGATGGAAAATAAATGCATAAATGATACTAAGAAAGTATTACTAGTAATCAGGGAACACAAATTAAAACCATAGTGAGATATCACTACATACCTATTAGAATGGCTAAATAAATAAAGAAGCAAAAAACGTGATAATACCAAATTCTAATGAGGATGGGGAGCAACTTGAACTCTTATTACACATTGCTAGGAGGAATGCAGTATGACACAGCCACTTGGTGAACAGTTTAATCTACCTTTACCACTCCATCCAGCAATCCCATTACTAGGTTTCTACTCAAGAGAAATGAAAACATGTATCCATCAATTACTGAATGAATAAAGACACTAGCACTTCTATATCAAAATGCTGTCAACAGTAAAAAGCAACAAACTATTGATACATGAATTGCAAATGCATTGTGCTAAATCAAAGTTTCTCAACCTTTTTAGAAATCATTAGACCTCCTTCCAGCTCTTTTACATGTTTTCCCCTAATTGCCCATTCCCCTCATGAAATTGTAATAGCACAGGTATGTCGTCTGTCTGTTTATGAATTGTAACCCTTTGGAAGACCCAGACCATTGAAAACCGTTGTGATATCTAATATTTTTGCACTTGTCAAGAACCAATTTTCACCTCCTGGGGATGCTATCACCCTCACTCTGCACTGAGAATGCACGGGCTAATGATTAGCCTAAGCTCTTTTTCCTTTTGTAAGTCATATAGCTTGGGAAGTTCCCCAGATGATAGTATAAGAAAACATTCCGCTGCTTGCAGTAGTAGGTGTAGGGGTTGTAGTAAAAGCTATTAACTAACTACTGCACTTACGAAGGACAACACCTTCTGGGCCATGTCCTAATGTATCTGAAAGTCATGAGTTGTTACTGACTGCGTTGTCCACAGAGAGACAGGCGAGAGGCAATACCCGTTCATTGGCATTTACAGCGTGCCTTCTGGGTTAGCGAGCACTTCCTGTCGGAACACAGAAAGTACGAGGGAAACTGAAGACGTGCAGCGTTTGGATTAAATCACACTTTCAACTGACCTAATACATCACTGGCTCCCAATCTGTCACCTGCCACCTTTATTAGCACAGGTAGCTTCCTGACTAATCGCTATTTTTGACCTTCGTTTGGCTGTCAGGTTTTTTGTTTGTTTTGTTGTTTTGTTTTGTTTTTATTGTAAAGTGACTGTTTTCTTTCTCCTTCCCTACCGTCCCCTTGGGAAGGAAGTTTCCGTGTACAGCCCGCACTTAGGGAATGCATCGTTATGCTCCGCCTCCTTGAGGGTGCAGCATTTTTATAAGTTAGCGATGGACTGTTGGAAACCAAAATTTTAAAATAACCGTTATAAGAGCTTCAAAAAATGAAATACTTAGATATAAACCTAACGTATACGAAACTGTAATCTTTAAAGTGCCTAAAATGCGCTCTCAACACCGTGGCCTCGGTTCGATTCCCGGCCAGGGAACCACCAAAACACACACACACACATAAAGCGCCTAAAATGCTGACGAAAGAAATCAAGGAATACCGAAATCATCGAGGAGACATATGCATGCATTACAATAAATCAACACACAATTAAAATTTTCAGTTTCTATATCTGTATGACTGGTCGTCATTTATGATTATGTCTCAGTAGGCCTACAGCCTGCAGATGGAGGGAGCCACGGGCATTGGCTTGTGTCCAGCTTTCCCTATTATGAACCGTGCTCAGAGCGCGGTAGTCCATGAATCTCAGAAGTCCTCCTGAGCAGCAGCGATACGTCTTCCACATTAGTTTCTATATGTCAAATGTCAGTCTTTGTGTGGATATATTATTGTGTTGATATTCAATTTCTTCAGTCTATTTATTCAGTTGTTTTCCCATTATCAGTGTCTTAAATATTACAGTTTTATAACAAATCTCAATATTTGATAGGGAAAGTCTCCTAGATTATTTATATGAAAACAGTGACCAAACTTGCACTTTTGTTCTTCCTTGCTTATTTTTAATCCGTTTACTTCTCTTTCCTGTCATACAGTACTACCTTGGACTGAGAATACAGTGTTGAATAGAAGTGATAATGGGCATCTTTGTTTTCTTTTAAATCCTACAGGAAATGCTTTCAATGTAAATAGGTATTTTGCAGACACCTTTATCAGATTAAGGAAGTCCCCTTCTGTTTCTAGCATGCTGAGCTTTTTTTTTTTTGCTTTTGTTTTTTTAATTTATTGTTAGATTTACTGGGGTGACATCTGTTAGCAAGAATACATAGGTTTCAGGCATACAATTCTACAGTGCATTGTCAACTTGTTGTATAATAAGTTCACCACCCAGTGTGAGTTCTCTTTCCATCACCTTATATTTAGCTTCCCCTCCCTCCTCTCCCACCCCCTCCCCTTTCTCCCCTCCCATCCCCACTCATCCCCAAGTTTTTTTTAAATGATGCTAAATTTTATCAAAAGGTTTTCTGTTCTTTTTGAAATAGTCAAATGATTATTTTCTATGAATGGCACAAGTTATATTAATTGATATTTTAATATTAAGCCACCCTTATATTCCTGGGATAAACCCAGTTGCTTATGAACTATTATTATTATTATCATCATTGCCAGAGTTTTGTTTGCCAATGTTTTTTTTTTTCTCCCAAATTTAAAATGCCATTTATGTAAGATGTGTTCCTGTTCTGGGGATGTTAAATGTTCATTTTTTTAGGTGGCTAATGATGACTGTAAGATGTCTTAGGTTGTAAAATGTATTCTGGTTTTAGAGATGTTAAAATATTTTAAAATGCATGTCTTAATGTCAGTTAAATACTCTCTTACTTTGTGTTTCATATCTATATTTGTAAGTGAACTTGACCTACAATTGTTTCTCCTCCAAATTCTTTTCTTCTCAGACTAAGGTTATGCACTATGATAAAAATGAGAGGAGGAATGTGCCCACATTTTCTATACTATTGCATAATTGATGTAATATTGACCTAGTTTTTTTGCTTGACTGTTTTGTTAACTAAAGAAGACTACAAAATCATGTGGGTGGAGCTTTTAACTGCTGATACAGATTCTTTAATGATTATGAAACTATTTGGGTTTTCTATTTCTTTTTGATTCTTTTACATTTCACTTTTTAGGAATTTGCTTATTTCATCCATATATCCAAATTCATTAGTATAAAGTGATTCATAATAAATATATATGTTTAATCTAAGTAGCATCCATTCTTATGCCACCTTTTCATTTCTGTTGTCTATTTGTATTTTCGTTCTTTTTTCCCTTTAACTCTGTTTGTTAGAGATTAGTCAGTTTGTTCTTTTCAAAGAAATGAATTTTGATGTTGACGTTGTTCATTTTCTTTATCATTTGTTTTCTGTTTCTTTACTTTTTGTACCCGTTATTTCCATACTGCTACTTTAGGTTGCTTTTACTAATTTTTTTAAAAAGGCTTCTTAAAAGAGATGCTTAACGTATTATATTTTGGTCTGATCTTCTTCCAAATGCACTTACCAGGTAGTAACCCTTACCTACAGGTTTCTTGACTTGTAGTTCATATGTTTTTACATGCAGGGCTTCTTTTTATCATTTAGTTTTACAAATTTTGTAATTTTTACCTATTTTATTTTCTTTTACCCTAATAAATGATACTATATAGAAGTATCGTTCTGAATTTCCAAATAGCTATTTATTATTTGATTTTGATTTCTGATGTAATCGAATTGGGGTCAGGCTTCCAGTCAAGATAGTGGAGTAGGTAAACACTGTGCTCACCTCTTACAACTAAATTATGGAACAACCATCATTGAGAATTGCCTGAAGTCTAGCTGATCAGAAGTCCAGTAAGTAAGAATATACAGAAGAAGCCACGTTGAAACTAATAGGAAGAGCAGAGAAGTGGAAAAGTCTGGTCCCACACCTGTATGTAGCAGTTAAAAATCGGGAGTGACTATTTTTTTGTTTTTCTGGATGAACATCCTCAAAAGGAAACATTTTGCTTATGTGGAAGATGAAACCAAAAAAAGCAGAAGCACTAAGTCATCAAAATCGACTAGGTCAAAAAGTGTTTTGAGCAGTGGAAAAAGCATCTCGATAGGTGTATTGCATCAAATGGAGAGTACTTTAAAGGTGACTGAAGTTTATGTGTAATAATAAATACACAGTTTTTAATAAATAAATTCCATTGTTTTGGGTTCTTCCTTGTATGCTAGGCCATAAAAATAAGCCTCAATGAATTTAAAAAGACTGAAATCATACAAAATATGTTGTTTGACCACACTGTAATGAAATTAGAAATCAATAATAGAAGGAAATAAGAAATGATCAAATATGTGAAAACTAAAACATTTGTAAATAACCAATGAGTCAAATCATTCACAAGGAAAATGGCAAACTACTGGCTTCCCGTCAAGATGGGAAAGTAGATAAATGCTATGCTCACCTTCTCCCAGGACACATCACAATTACAACTTAACTACAGAACAGCCATTATTGTGAATTGCCTGAAGTCTAGCTAAACAGAAGTCCTCTAACTAAGGATATATAGAAGAAGCCACCTTGAGACTGGTAAAAGGGGTGGAGACACAGAATGGGCTTGCCCCATGCTTATGTGTAGCAATTAAAAATCAGGAGAGCTCTCTTGGCTATGGAGATTTCCTCTGAAGAGTGAGGGGTCCCAGCCTCACACCAGGTTCCCCAGCTCAGGGTCCCAGTGCTGGAAGGAGAAGACCGCATAATTCTGACTGTGATTGTGGCTGAGTGAGACAGAGAGCAGCTGCAGTCCCAGGCACTTCTCTTGCTGATGTACTCACTTGCTTTGAACTTCAACTTTGGGGCAGCAGCTTAGAAGTCACCAGAGACATACAGGGAGGAACTAAATTGTCTGCCTTCAGGATGAGGGCTGGACAATTTTCTCCCAAGACAGAAGTGCTGGCAGAAGCCATTGTTCCTTTGTTTTTGTTGATCCCATGTCCACTCAGTCTGCAGGTACAAATGCCCTCTCTATATAAGTCTCCTTCAACCGGGCTAACACCATTCACCCTGCCCTGGTGATTCCCTGAGACCTTGCAACAAACAACTTGTGTGCTCACCCAAGTTCCATGCCCACCCCAGCAGTTTCCAGTGGCGTTTCTATACAGACAGCCTGTCTTGCCTCATGCAAACTTTCCTAAAATCTCTCAAAGGTTCACAAACTCCAAACAAGCAGCATCTGGCCTCGCATGCCCCATACCTCTTGCTAAGCATCCCCAAGCCTGGCACTAGCAGCAGCCGGCATCAGTTCACAGCTGAGCCTTTTTCAGACACCTCCAAGTCCAGCACAACTGGAAACCATGTATAGACCACTTTGTAGCTCATACCCAGTGGCCCAGGACAAGACACAGGCAGCAGCTAACCTTGGCCTGCACCAGAATCCCTCCTCCAAGAGTTTCCAGAAACAACATACCTGATGGCCAGCTTCAGATCACACTAGAGCACCATCTAACCACCTTCACAAAGGACACACCCAAAGGGCAGATTTGGCAGGCACCAGAGCCCTGCTAAAGTGAATCCTGCTCTGTATGGTCAGCCCCTGCACAATCGCTCCTCCACTGTAGTCACAACCATTTCACACCACCAGTCAGCCTCAGGGTCATTCCCCGCATTGACATGCCAACAGCAATGAAGGCTCCATTTACAACAGAAGAGCACACACAATGCACATAAGAACACACCTAGAGCACCCAGTTCAGATGTCCAAGGAGAGTGTGCCATTGAGCCCCCAGGACACCTACTACATAAGGCCACTCTACCAAGACTGGCAGATATAGCAACTCTATCTAATTCATAGAAAAACAAACAAAATGAACCACAGCAAGGCAACCAGAAGGAGGAGACAAAAAAACATGTCCCAAATTTAAGAACAAAGCATAACTCCAGAAAGAGAACTAAACAAATGCAAACAGCAATCTATCAGATGCACAGTTCAAAACACTGATTGTAAGGGTGCTCAGTGTGTCAGTGAGATCTTCAACAAACAGAGAAGAAACATAAAAGTGGAAATAGCAAACATAAAAAAATATGCCTCAGAAATGAAGAATACAATAACTGAAATGAAGAGTACACTAGAGGTAATCAACAATTAGATAAAGCAGAGGATCGAATCAGTGATTTGGAAGAAAACACCCAATCAGAACAACAAAAAGAAAAAAAAAGAATCCAAAAAACAAAAATGACAGTAGTTTAAGGGCCTCTGGGCAACATCAAGCATTACCGTCATTCACATTATAGGGGTACCAGAAGGAGAAGAGAGAGAACAAGGAATTGAAAACCTATTTGAGATAATGATGGGAAACTTCCCTAACTTGGTGTAGGAAATAGGCATATAAGCCCAGGAGGCACAGAGAATCCTAAATATGATGAACCCAGATAGGCCCACACTAAGATATTAATATGTTGTAATTAAAATGTCAAAATTTAAAGACATAGAATCTGAAAAGCAGCAAGGGAAAAGCAGCAAGGGAAAAGCACTTAATTATTTACAAGGGAGCTCCCAAAAGACTGTTAGCCGATTTCTCAAAAGACACTTTGCAGGTCAGAAA
Source organism: Lyroderma lyra (assembly GCA_004026885.1). Taxonomy (NCBI): domain Eukaryota; kingdom Metazoa; phylum Chordata; class Mammalia; order Chiroptera; family Megadermatidae; genus Lyroderma; species Lyroderma lyra. The sequence goes on along the minus strand of PVJL010007448.1, from coordinate 24,759 downwards.
GGATTAGCATGAAATATTCACAGTGATGAAAAGCAAGGACCTGCAAACAAGATTACTCCACTCAGTAAGGCTATTATTTAGAATCCGAGGACAGATGAAGACCTTCAGACATGAAGAAATTAATGGAGTTCATCACCACCAAACCAGTATTACAAGAAATGTTAAAGGGATTTCTTTAAGAAGAAGAAAATATAAATAATAAATGGCAATAACTACATATCTTTCAACAAACGTAGGGTGACGAGTGGACAAGAAAATAAGACTCTTACGTCCGCTATAAGAGACTCACTGCAAATGAAAAGACACACATAGAGTCAAAGTAAAGGAATGGAAAAAGATATTTCATGAAAGTAGAAATAAAAAAAAAAAGGTGGGATAGCAATACTTACACCAGATAAAGTAAACTTTAAAACACAGGTTATAAAAAGAGTCAAAGGAGGATCCAGTAATCCCACTTCTGGATATTTATTCAAAGAAATGCAAAACACTAATTAGAAAAGACAGATGCATCTGTATGTTCATTGTAGCATTATTTATAATAGCCAAGATATGGAAGCATCCTGAATGTCCATCAATAGATGAATGGATAAAGGAGAAGTGTTACATATATACATAATGGAACATTCCTCAGCCATAATGAAAGAATGAAATCTTTCCATCTACAACATCAATGAATCTAGAGAGTATTATGCTGAGTGAAATAAGTCAGAATGAGAAGGACAAATACCATATAATTTACACTTACACGTATATGTGGAACCTAAAAAAAAATAATAAACCAATAAAACAGAAACAAACTCATAGATATGGAGATCATTTTGATGGTTAACAGATGGGAGGGAGAGTTTCAGGGAGAGGTGAAGGGCAGAAAGGGATTGCTAGGTACAAAATGGTAGTTAGAAAATAGTCATGGGATGTAAAGTATAGCATAGGGAATATAGTCGGTAATATTGTAATAACTATATGTGGTGTCAGATCAGTACTAGATTTTTTGGGGTGATTACTTTGTAAGTTGTATAAATAACTAATCACTTCATTGTACACCTGAAACTAATATAATATTGTATGTCAACTAAAATTGAAAAATAAAAATACATTTCAAAAAATGAATTTGGTTCAGAGAATGTGTATCTATAGTGCCAGTGTTTTGACTTTATTGAAACTTGCTTTGTAGCCTATAATATTGCCATTTTAGTGAATATTACATGTATGCTTGAAAATAATGTGTGTTCTACAGGCCGTTATTGCAATGATTTTTTCATACACAAGACCTGAGACCACTGCTTTAAAGAGAGAGGTCAAGTGCTGCCTACAGACAGAGGAAGACAAAAATAGTTTGCTGCATTGTTATTAGTGGGAAGCCATTGACTCACATAGTCATAAACATGAACTGTTAACTTAGAACTTTTCACTATTCAAGAATGTATTGGAATAACAATAATTTTTAGTGTACATAAAGAAGCATTTTATGTAAGAAGCAGAGGGAATTACAGTTTCACTGTTAGATAAAATGATGGATGAGATGTTACAAAAACAGCATTGGAAAGGAAAAATAAATTGCTTCCTTGATTTATGCCCACTTTTGCTTTCTTTACTAATATTATAGTAGGACCTTAATAATAAAAGCAACAACTTAATAGAGTTTTCACTCAGAGCCAGTCACTGAGTTAAGAGTCTAGACCCTAGAGTCCTACTAATACCTGTGACCTTTCTGTGCTTCCGTTTCCTGAAATGAGTGTACTGGTTGTACCCATTGCATGTTGTCATTTTGGGCTTAAAATTGGATAATCGTGCTTCTAATAATAGTAGCCAGTACTACCTACCTTTTACTCAGTGCCACACACTGCTCTAAACATTGACCATAGGTTAATTTAATCCTCACCACAACCCTATGAGTTTATAGTTGATAGCCCCAGTTGAGATTTACTGAGCCTTAGGAAGAGAGAGAGCAACAACAGATTTCCAAAACTGCTGAGTCCTGTTCTGAGTGGGGAGCCCTAACCAGAATGGACTCCTCGTGTGGAGACACAGGAGGGCCTGTGAGGAAGAGGAATGGCTGGCTGAAGGATTGCAAGGCTGGTGGATCATCTGATTTCCACCCTCCGTATGTTAGTCCGTTCCAGCTGTCGTAACACAAATACCGTAGTTTTCCAGGTGTAATGCGCTGCTGTGTGTAATAATATCCATGTTTTGGGCCCAAACTTTCAGAGGAAGTAAAGCTTTCATTTTACTTTTTTACTTCAAACTATTATGTGTTTATATTTAGGTACTTGCTTTTTGTATTATAAAGGATTTTAGCATTTATATTTCAACATATTATTGCACAAGAAGTGTTATGTAATGAATAATCACAAAACACAAGACCAGATACAAGGTACAAGACATTTTACGTGCCGGTAACACATTTACGGGGCTTACACATCATAGAAGGCCAAGAGCTCTTCATCGCTGCCAGCACTGTTGTCGTCAGTGTCTACATTACCTGTGTCTTCTGAAGAGTCCCTTTCTTTGTCCTGGTAAATGTCATTGTCCTCAGTTCCATCCATGGCATTGCCGATGCTGCGTTTTTCACATGATTTCACAGCCACTTCCTTTTTGTCACAGTGCCCCGATCTTAGGGTCCAGCCACCAACCTGGGCGGTGGATTCTTCATTGCTTCTGCCTGTAGGTGTTAAACCATAATCAGCTGAGTGCATCCGCGAGGTCCACTCTTAAGGCTTGTTTCCTGACACTTCAAGGGACTGCATTCGGCTGGTTAGCCCCCAGGTACCAACAGCAAGCTGGGTTTTCAAGTCCACTGTGATTCCTTTGGCACTTTGTGTAACATGGCCTTTGAAGTGATGGAAGTATTAGTACTTCCCATGTACACCTTACTTTTCCCTCACAAATTCAGGCAAAAAAAGTGCACCTTATACATCTAAAATACAGTATCTCAAGTTCGGGAGGTTAGAAGTCCAAGATCAAGGTGCTGGCCAATTTGATTTTGGGTGAGGGCTCTTTTTCTGGCTTGCAGGTGACCACCTTCTCACTGTGTCCCCACATGGCCTTTCTTGGTAAGTGTGCATGATAAAAGAGCTCTCTTCCTTTTCTTTTAAGGCCACACTAGTCCTTTCAGATCTACGCCTTCACCCTGATGATCTCATTTAACCTGAATTACCTCCTAAAGACCCCTTCTCCAAACATAGTCATGTTGCTAGTTAGGGCTTTAACATACAAATGGGGTGGGACACAGTTCAATCCATAGCACCCCATCACCACCCCAAGGGACAAATACAGCATCCTCTGTACCTAAATAGGTTCTCTGCTACCTAATAGCCAGTGTCAGTTTTGTTTTTTTAAGTTATCAGCAGAGTGATTAGGTTCATGTATGGACCACCAGCAGGCTTATTTCACAGTTTTTAGCATTTCTGTAGGTAGCAAGGTGGTATTGCATTGCTAAAACTAAGTGATGGCATTACTGTGGAGACCCCAAGGTACTGCCTTCATGGAGGTCTGTATTTCGCCGTGTATAATGAGCACTTTTTTGCCCAAATTTGTGAGGGAAAAACAAGGATGCACATTATACAGGAATGGTACTAATGCTGTATCTATATAAATTTTTTCATTCTTTTATTTATGCTTATGAGTTAAAAGTGTTACATAAAATTTCTTGTATCATAATATGCTAAAAATAAATGCCAAATGCTAAAATGTCTTTATAATACAAAAAAGAATCCAAGTACTCAAATATAAACATAAAAATTTGAATTAAAAAATTAAAATGAAAGATTTTTTACCTGAAAGTTTGGGCCAAAACATGGGTGCGCATTATCCACGGGGGGGGGGGGCATTGTACACGGCAAAATATGGTATATACTATAGGAGAGGGGCACATACTTAACAAGTAAACAGATACCCAACACAACGTCTGTGTGCAGTGAAGAAAAAATACAGGTAAGGTGATTGAGGACGCAGTCTTGGAAGGGCGGGGTGCCATTTTTAAAAAGTGTTAGGAAAGTAAAGACATGAGCCCGGGAAATATCGGGGAGAACATTCTGGACAAATGGGATATAACTCAAAATACAAAGGCCACTAGTTGGAATATTCTTGGCAAGTGGTATAAGGGTGCCATCCCCTGGGTCTGGGGTCATATTGCCTGGAAGTGCTCAATGAATGTTCAGTATTGCTGTTATTAATATGATTATGGTGTAGATATAACTGCAATAAACAAAAAGTTTTTAGTCGGAAGCTGTTGTTACAAGGATCACATTGCCACCCCCCTCTCCTTTTCAGTCAAGGTAGCTGTTACATTTTCTGAGTCGGTCCTCATTGTATGCACACATGGAGTCCTGTGGTGCTTCTCTGAGTTTTCCACCAAAGAATGCAAAGATGCTAGAACTGTGTGTGTGTGTGTGTGTGTGTGTGTGTGTGTGCGCGCGCGCACGCGCGCGCAGAGCTTTTCATAAAGGGAACATTTCTTTGTAATCTCTTGTTTTCTTCTAAAGATTCATGCCAGTTTTGTGTTCTTCTAAATAGTGTGCTTGTGCCTATTTTAATATTGAAATACCGTCCTAAATGCCGCGTCTGTTTTGTGGATTTGAATACCCTTGCCCCCAGGCGCATTCCCTGGGCCGCCCCAGTGTGAGAAGGCCTGGAGTGGAGCCATGTGGTGTGTGTTCTGGCCTCCGTTCAGCAGCAGCCTAATGTTACCCGAGGGCATTAGGGTGTGGGCTGCTGGTTTTACTGTTGGGATCCTGTAAAGTGAAACACAAGAATGTTCAGCTTCCTTCCATAAATTATATATAAAGTAAAAACCAAGAAAATGCAGTTTTCTTCCATAACGAGCAATATAAAATGAAGCGAAAGAAAACCCAGTCTGCGATCACGGATAAACACTGAAATGCATCTGTCACAATCAGAAGCGACTCACCAGTTAGAAGGTTGTGGCAACAAGTCTTTTCTCCAAATCACTTTTATTTGACTTTGGAATTCATAAGGTGACACTCAATTTGGCAGGCTCATTTTCTTTTAAAATTATGTTTTATTGAATTAACATTAAAATTGACTCAGCAGTCTCTGAATATTAATACTGGATGTTCTCGTGAGTGACTTGAGCCTGGCCCCTGTGCCACCACACTTGTCCCTTGCACCTGGCTGTCTCAGAGTCCTCCCCACCCACACCTTCAGGAGTCGTTGCTACATCACTACTGTCACCCGAGAGCTGAGACTCATTTTTATACTTGGTCCTGTTGAACCTCTGGAGAGGTGGGACCCAGCTGTAAGTAGTGGACTCTGGTTATCCTTTTTGTTCGTATATTTTTAATAGCATACACACATTTTTAGACTAGAATTATGTTAAGTTGTGTTTCTAAAATAGTAAATGAAATGCGATATTGAAAGTTTTTACTAAAATTGAAAGTGATACATATTATGAGTTATGTCATGATTTTTATATAGTTTGATGTTCCCGGCATGAAGTCTTTCTTAACAGAAAGGGCAGACTACTCATGAATATGAAATTAAGATAATAGACACAGAGGTGTAAAGAAGGAGGTGATACCGCGCTGCTCTCAAGCAGGCACCTGCACGTTGGAGTGCTGTGTAAGTGCAAACAGCCGATATGCCATTTGTACGCCTTCAAACTTCCCCTGAGATTTGTTTCTCTAGTTTTTATTTCCCTCTGTCAATATTGTTTCTCTAGATTGAATTACTTAAAAAATTAACAAGTTAAGTTTCTTTTAAATGGTTAATTGATTTTGTTACATGTGTTGAAATGGTTGCAAAGATAATGTAACATAGTTTGGTGAAATGTGACTATTTTTACTTGAATAAATAATAATTGTTTACTGTGAAGCCTTAGTGTTTAATTTAGTATTCTGTTTTGGAATTCCAGTTGCAAATTGAAAAAATATACAAATTTAGCACATTTTTACTTAGGAGATTAATGCTGAAATGTACTAGGGCGAAGAAAACTGCTTGGCATTAATTTCATAATCTTGCTAAATCATTCTTTTGAAAGACAAAATTAATATTTGAAAGTAATAATTAAGGCCGTGGCTGCCAAGACTAATTGAAATATTTGTAGAGAGAAAATGTATGATCCCAGATGTCGTTACTCATTCATGAAATGTCTTGCTAATTAGAGGTTATATTGGTTTCAGTTGTTTTCATACTGTTTATAACAGGACAAGATTTGTTTCATAATGTCCACTGTACATGGAACGCTCTTCATTGTAAATATATATTGCAATGTAATTAGAAGATAATATGCAAACAAACCTAATTATTTTTAAACATTCGGGGAAAATATCACCTCGTAACATCTGTGGCATTCTTGGAAACCCCTTGCGCTTTTCTTGTATTTCTAAAACCTGGTTAGATTTGATTTTATGGAGCTGATAAAATCTGACAGAAATCACCGTTCAAGAAGGTATGGTCATAGGCGACATAGCGTGCTCATGAACTTCTGTGCTGGGGATTCAATATTTATAAAACTTTCAGGATTGCAACTGTTTCATAATAAGTGAATATAGATGACTTTAAATAAAGACAATTCCAGACAATATTTATTTTTAAGCTATTTGAACATACACCTGGCAAGCATTTTTTTCTTTTATTGTTGTTGAAAAGATCAGCAATATTAAAGCAGAATTTTAAAATCATCATTCATAGATCCAGTATTTTAAAATAAGGTTTGCATATTATCTGCTAATTATAATTCACTTTCATGCGTGTTTTATATTGAACTCATAATGTATAAAGGAATTCAGCTGTGGGCAGCTGAATATGATTGGCCCATTCTGGTCACATGCTTGCCGGAGAGAGGGTTAGGCCTGGGGTCCCCACCATAGCCATACTGGAGAGGGCAGGGTGGCCTTTTCTTAAAAATAGAGAAGGGGTCTTCGCAGGTGAAGCACCAGGAAGCCACTGCAGGGCCTTTTAATTCTGTGCGAGCAGTGTTTCTGGTTCAGAAGTACTTGTGTCCTGAGTAGGCAGGGTCCCCGTGGTAATGACAGCCGTAATGACAGCAGGTGCCATCTCTTTCAGGCACGGGAGCTGAGGTGACAGGGTGGTGGGAAGAGGGTCGGATTGAAGAGCCGAGGGAAGTGGGGTCTAGTGGGCTGGTCTGAGCTCTGCGACCTGGGACAGGCTTCTAGATATTAGTTTCCTCCTGGGCAAAACAAGGCCTCAGACTAGACGATGTTCTTTTCTCCACCCCTGAATTTATCCTTCCCTATGCGACCGCGTTGCTTTTTGGAATTTTTTGTTTTGATACAGTGTTTACTGAAGATTGACTGTCAGGACACGCTTTTTCATGTTTGCTCTTCCCCCTCTTCCTGTAGTTTTCACAGTGCCTGAACAGAGTTAAGTGAAAAGCACATGTTTATCACGATTATCTTATAGTAGTTTACTTAAAGAAATGGAAAAGAATAAATGCAGGTGCTAATAAAAAAGTGAAAAAATATCTAACTGGTAATCAGAAATACATAGGGAAGGACAGTTTTCCCCTTGGAAACGGACACAGCCTTAAAAGCATCGCAGCCAGTGCTGGACACAGTGCTGGGGAGTAAGCTCTCTCGTGTACCAGGAGCGAGGCCGGAAATTCAGATTGTCTCTGGGGCTCAGGGTGTGCAAAAAGAACAATTTTCTGATCTGAACTCAACTGAAAATGGAACCTCAAATTGACTTTGTCCTTAATATCATTCAGTATTCTTCTGTAATGTCTTCGTTTCCCTATGTACTTTATGGGATATGTCTGCTTTCATCTCCCACATTTGGTAGCTGCATCCCTCTGACTTCATGTCAGCGATGCTCAAAGCTCCTTGGTCTGAGGACCGTAAGGACTCAGGAGGACTAGGACACATGTAAGAAACACTCCGTAGTTGGGTGTCTCATCAGTGATAGGAAGGTCTTGGTACCAGCCTGTGTGTCTGCCCCAGACTCTACCATCCCAAAGGCTCTAGTGATTTATCTTGTACTTCACAGGTGGCTAGAGCAATTCATCTCCAGATTGGTGGTCTCAATCTTCTGTTTGTCCCAAGTCTGGGGTTCCCGCCAAGGGGAGTTCTGACGGAAGCGGTGACGGCCCATGTCTGGTAGCCAGCAAGCGGGGCCGTGATTGCACTCTAATTGTCAGCCATGGGTGTTGGAAGAACTGGACTTTGAGAGGACAGCCGTCCAGAGAGTAGAAGGAAGTAGGAATGTGGATTGCCTGGACCTGGAAATCACAGATGATGGATCGTCTTCCCTAACTAGCTAGTGTTCTCAGACCAGGCCCGTAACTGCTTGTTTGTACACCTCAGGCAAGTGTGCATCCTCAGTCTCCTTTAGACTCTTTATTTGCGGAAGTGTTAGTTACTCCCTTTGTCTTGACTTGAAACAGAGTTTGAAAAGATACGAAGTGTAATGATGCGAAGTGTAATGATGCGAAGTGTAATGAGCTGCCTTCAGAATGCTGGCAGGCTGTCCACGTAAGGGGTTGGGATGAGCACTTTGCGTAGCTGGGCCAAGGGAGGGAGGACCCTCAGTTATGGTAAACAAGACATCGAGTTTCGTTAAACCTTGCTCAGTTGACTTGCCATTTCCAAGAAAAGCCTTAAAATGAGGTGTAGGGAAGTCAGAGCCCTTGGGAGTTTTCTTGTGCCCCAAGTACCACGGGCTGGCAGAATGCTGCCCAGAACTTCTTTTCCTGGGATAGAATGGGGAACGATCACTTGGGGTTTGAGTGTGCACAGGCTGGCCTGCTTATGACGGCAGCGTACAGCCTGGGCTGACACCAGGCCCTTTTAGATGCCTGCCTGTGTACCAGGTGGTGCTAAGGGGTGGTGATGTGACAGAAACCACATTGGCAGCAGGAGAGGACCACCAGCAGGGCCAGCAAGCAGCTGTGGTCAGGGAAGGAAGCCAGCAAACTCCAGAGTAGAATCTACTGAGCAGTGGAAGGAGCTGGAGTGACACATGGGGGAGAGAGAGGTTAGCAAGGGTCAGAAAATGGGGTAGGGATCATGAGAGCGTGCTGCGTATCAGTCCTCTGTATTTTCGGATCAGTAGTTGTCTACCTTTAATGTTCTTGAGAAACAGCTTATTAAAACAAGTTTCCTGGGCTGGGCCCCGAGGTTCCGATTTGTTAGGTTAAGCTGGGGCCCATGCCATGAATTTGCATCTCTAACAGACTCACAGCAGATGTCAGTGCTGCTGGTTTGGGGACCACAGGTGAAGAACCACTATTCTAGATCTACTGGGTATCGGGACCCAACGTTTCTCATCCCTCCTGTCTCAACATTTTGGAAGATAAAAGAGAAGGAAACGGGAGCTTTTGAGTTCTTGTTCTATCCTACATGCTTATATAAAGAATTCAGAGGGCTTGGGAGTTTTCTTGTGCCCCATCATTTAGTTCTCACAAACATAAAGTAATACGATCTCTATTTTCTGTGAGGCCATGGAGGCTCAGAAAGGCCAAGTAATTTGCCCAAAGCCACACAGCTAGTCAGTGTTATGACTGATTTTCTGAGTCGATGCCAGACCCACATTGTAACCCATATTAATTTCTTTACCAGTCACTGCACCACAGGGTGAAGTTTTGGGCAGTGGAGGGCACCTCCCCACCTGTGCTAAAGAACATGGCGTTTATAATCAGGCGACGTTGGTGTTGGTGTAGATGGCTACATTCACCAGGCCCTAGAATGTAGCAGTTGTACCAAGTGAATTTCAGAAACTTATAATTGTCAAATCTCTTCAACTTTTGGCTCAACAATGTTGTAAAAAGGTAATGTTGAAAAATATTGAAATGGTGAAAGTTTCGGACCAAGCTGAAAATGGTACAGAAGTTTCTGACATGTTTCCTTTACGATCATAGCTTTGTGAGAGACTTAAGTGATGTTAAAACAAAGCATTGTCCAAATAACTTATTTTTTTAAAGCTCTATGTACCAAAATGTCATAAACACAAACAAAAGCCTATCAAGGCAAATATAAGAACAATAAGGTTAAGCATATAATTGCTTAACCTTATATGTATGGTAAACTATGTATTTGCACCTGCTAATATGATCTCATTCTGTTTCATTGTTCAATGTGAATGGGAACAAGCTTTATAAAATAAATACTTAGAATGTTCGTCCTGATTAATCCTTTTGTCTTTAGGTAAAAAAATAAAAGTAGATTATAAGCAATTTTAGAACGCTCAGATGCAGTCAGCTGACTTTCCTAAAACCGCCCCGAAACTCTGGTTTACCGCCCTGAGTACGGGCTGGGGCGTCCAAGTGAGGCTCTCTCACAGCACTGTGGGTGCGTCCGTGCCCCCCTCCGTATAGAAATGCCAGCCCTGGCGAGACAGTGCTCCTGGGAAGTACCATTACAAAACCCACAAAACTATCCAAGTTTTAATCTGGTAGTGATGTGTCCCATGTTTATATATCACTGCTAATGAGTATGGAAATTTAACAAATTTGGAATAGAAAATGTGTTTAACCTCATTTAAATTAGATCTGGATCTTAGATTTTTAACTAGGTGAACACATTTAAGATTATCATGCTGCGTCTGTATCCTCCCCCGCCCCCTTGGGTGGTTCCCTGGGTGGGGTCGAGCCCAGGCCGTGGCGGGGAGGGCGCCGAAGCCTAGCCGCTGCACCACCGGGGAGCCCCCGCCCCCCCTTTGTACTAGTAGGTAATGAACACTGAGATACGTCTCCGACCTTCCAGTGAGGCTGGTTCAGGTTTACCCACGGCTGCGAGTGTGTCCCTCCCGCCTCCTCCGTTTGTCTGCTTAGAGGAAATGCGGCTTGCTTTCTCTCCGGAGCTGGGACTGAGCAAGTGACATAGTGGGCGATGGGTATCAGGGAATCACCGGGCCCCTTTGCTCCTTTCTTTGTGTCCTGGCTCCAGCTCCTAGCTTATAGAGTGATGATTCATGCTTCTCTGCGATGTCTGTCCTCATGTTTGAGCCCCGTGCAGCAAGGACTTTCTTAATCAAGTGGGAATCTCTAGAGCAGCGGTTCTCACCCTTCCTAATGCCGCGACCCTTTAATACAGGTCCTCGTGGTGTGCTGACCCCCATAAAGTTATTTTCGTTGCTACTTCATAACTGTGATGTTGCTACTGTTATGAATCGTCATGTAAATATCTGATATGTGTTTTCCAATGGTCTTAGGCGACCCCTGCAAAAGGGTCATTCGACCCCCAAAGGGGTTGCGACCCACAGGTTGAGAACCGCTGCTGTAGAAGAAGTTCTCTCTCTCCCAAACCAGGGTGTCTTGAATGAGTTAGAAGAAAAGATGTGAGAAGCATTTAGTATAGATGAGCAATTAAGATAGACTCACCAGACCTCCTTCTCACCTTACACTAAGGTGAGAGATTTAGTTTTTTTTAAAGGAGAGGGTGCATGTACAAACTTTAAGGGGCCCCAGGCATTGTAAAAATCTTATATGGTGTCCCTCCAGTGTAACTCAAAATAAAGAATATTGAATAGTAAAGGAATTGTAAGTCTCCTCAGATTTCTGACTTTTTCTTATAATGACCTCTTCAATTCCCCCTTTTTTTTTTTTTGAGTATTAAACCCAAAATTATTTCTAACAAGTTGGTGTGGGGGCAGGAGAAGAGGACTCTCTTATTGATGCTCTGAGCCCTTTGGTACATATTTAACCTGCCTATTGGCTAATCTGGAATTACCCTTAGAATCAAACTCTCCTTTTTGTAAAACTTTACACACACACACACACACACACACACACTCACTCCCACAAAACAAACTCATAGTTTAATGTATTGTCATAAAGAGATCACCCTTCAGACACCACCCAGGACAGCAGAACTTGGCCAGCCACCCCAGAAGCCATCTACAGCCCTTTGTTGTGAAAGTAGTTGTCCTTATGAAATTACAAACACCGTGGATTGAGTCTTTAAAAAAATGTCCTCTGAGTATTTTTTTCTAAGTATTTTTCTAATCCGCAGCTTTTCTCTTCCTCCTTTTCCTTTTATGGTAAGAACATCATTGTGCAGTCTTCTACTTTGTGTAAATTCATAATCTAGAGATTTGATCAAATTCAGGATATATACAAATATGTATCTACCTATAGATACAGATACTTTGGTGGTAGAAAACACACAATGTTTGAGATGTTTCTCAATGTGATTGAGAAAGTAACCAGTATTGGAGCCATTAATGATCGGTGTCGAGCTCTGTGAATTAATTGGGGGTTGCAAAATAATCTTGTTCAGTCATTCCTATTCGTGTGTTAGCCAAACCGTTTCTATAAAGAAGGATGTCCCTTCGTTTGCTGCGTGGTTACACAGTAATCCTGGGTCTGTGGCAGGCTCTGGCGCGCTCGGATTGGGCTAGCTGTGGGAGTCCGCTGGCCACCTGGAGCTTGCGGAGCTGAACACACCTGGAGAGGGACATTGGATAGGCATGTCTCGGTTCTTGGTTGGATAGGGAGCGAGGGGTCCTGGCCTGCAAGTAGTTAGTTTTTACCCAGTTGCATGCCTTTTCCAAAGAATGGGCTCTGTACCATTTCGTTTGAGCTACCCATGTTTTATTTCTTTTTGTTGACAGACTTAAAATCTTATTTTGCTGTATGAAACCAATAAATATCATCTGGCCCTATCTTTTCTCAATTGAAGAAAAGATTTTTAAAACAAAGTAATTTGAAAGATGCAATTTTAAAGCAGATGCTTTGTTTTTATATAAGTCGTTCATATCAGTTGGAGTCTAGAATTGGGATATATTAATTCAGCTGTTTTCCTCAAGGCTTCATAAATGAAAATGGGGGTGCAGAACCATTGCCTGTCTCTTGGAGTCTGGAAAGCATCAGTATAGTTTGGACTCACTGACGCACAGAGACAAAAGTTTACGGTTGTTTCTCCTGTAAGAAAGGAAAGGAGTTATTTATTTTCTTTAGGTCTGCTGTTTTGTATAGACGATATATTCTTGTCTTCAAAATGACTTTAGGTGGTGGTTGTTATTTACAAGCTCGGAAAGGTTAAGTGCCTTCCCCAAGGTCACAGAACTGGAGAGTGGACTAGCTGTGATTCATGCAGCGCTTCAAAACCTGGTCACCATCCTCTGTGCTTCACCCCAAAAGGAATGTGAACCTTGAGTCATGTGCCAGATACTTCTTTCACGGTAACCTGGCCAAAATGTTTTATTTCATGTTGGTTTTAAAGGGCACTATAATTTATATTTATACTAAAGTAGCTAAACATTTAAATGGTTTTCCTATTTAAAATTATTATTGTTAAAGGAAAATAATTATACTATATTTTTATTTTGATTAAATATTTGAAATGTCAGTTTTTAGTAATTACTATTGCCCCACAAATAGTAATAATTAATGGGCTCACTGTTTTAACAGTGACGTGAAGTAGATTTTAAAAGAAAAAAACTCCAGCTCATCTAATACTGTTTAATTAGACTACATTCTAAAAATTAAGCCAAGTTTATACATTTTGGTTAATTCTTAGAAAGCATTTATTGGCTCTTTTTTGAGCCATTTGTATTTGTGTAATGGTTCAAAGTGTGGACTCTGGCAGCTGCCTGCATTGAAAGCTGGTGTGTGATTTGGGGTTAGTTACTTATCCTCTCTGGGCCTCTTTTCCTCCTGTGTTAGGTCATAGGCGTACCTAACTCAGAGGTTTGTTCGTGGGGATTACACGATTGCATAGCTGCTCAAAATGTGTTAATTACTATGATTACCTTGAACTGTGAAGACTGTATATTTAAATCAGTGGTTCCCAACCTTTATCCATTTGTGCACCCCTTTTAAACCCATTTCTATAAATTGTACCCCTTGTGTTTAAAACAGCCGTTTTTAAATACTGACACTTTTGTTCAGTGCCTATCTTACTGTAAAATGGTGGGAATGAGGTCATAAGTTAGGAAAGAAGAATTACTACACTAAAAGGACAAACCACAGATGTAATTTTACAATATTCATAAAAGAGGTAAATATTGATGATGATGAACTATTTAACAAACTTTTAATTTATTACTAATGATAGTATTTATTTGTTTTATCTGAAAAGTTTGTAATTGTCATGCAGATCACTAGCCAATTGCAACATTGTTAGTGAGATCACTGAGCTTGGTTTGATGCACTTAACTTCTTGAAATCAGGCTCAAAAGATGCAGGATACAGTCTTAAATCTGGACTTATATTAAGCTTGTTGCAGTTCTTATTTTTTATGAAGGTGTAAGAGGAAAAAACTCTCTCCACTAGCTCAGTGTTAGTAAATGGCAAGAGATACTTGAGTGCCTTCTCACTGAGCTGTTCATATCCCTCACTGACATCTACCTAGGAGGTAATAAGGTGCTTTCTTTTAAAATCAGAATTTAAAGAAAAATCGGTTGAAAGTTCGATGAACTGCTCTTTTTCATTGATTGATAGTTTAACTCCTTTGAAGAATTCTTTATTGAAGGGATCTGAAATCCACTTGTTTTCTTTTCCATGTTGAGGAAAGTACTTATAAAAGGACACTTTAAGACCTTCCAAGTGATTTACAATATTCTCTTTCACGTTTTGGGACAGGTGCGAGTCATTCTCAGATACGAAGTTGTGCAGACTTTCAAAAACTTTTCAATACACATTTTCCAAAATTGCAGTTTTTTAATCATTGACTCAGTTTTGTCAGTTACTTTGAATATAGTGATGGAGCTGTTTTGAAGTCCCAATTTGAGTTTGTTTCTTTCTAGAAAAGTATCTGAAAAATATGCAAGACTTTGAAGCCAATCACTGTCCTGAAACTTTGGAGCAAGAGGGAAACAATGGTCTTCAAAAGATACTTGGACTTCATGTCTAAGTTCAAACATCCGTTTAAGTACTTCGCCATGAGATAGCCACCTTAGCTCTCCCTGCAAAAATACCGTGCTGTGAATTCTGTTCATCTCTTCACACAGCACTTTCAAACAACCTGGAGTTTCATGGTTGTGACTTAATAAAATTAACAATTTTTACAGCCTCATCAAGAACATCTTTCAGTTCACTAGGAAGAGGCTTGGATGCAGGACTTTGTCTATGAATGCAGCAGTGACTCCATGGTACATGGGGGGCTTCTTCTTGAATTCGGCCACAGAGGCCTATAAAACAACCTGACACAGGCTTGCCTCCATCAGTACATTCACCACAACAATTCCACCAACTAATGTCATTTTCAATGAAAAAACCATTGATTGCATTAAAAATACCTTCACCTGTGGTATGTTCTGTCAGTGGGTAACAAAACACTAGGTTTTCCTCAATTTCATTTCCTACCAAGTACCTCACGGTGATGAGCAAAATAGATAAATCAGTAATATCCTACACTCTCATCCACCTGGATGGAAAAGAATTTACTTTTTCTACTTCCGTCTACTATGACAGCTTCAACATCGTCAGACATTTCCTGAATTTGTCAAGACATTGTATTTTTTGAAAAAGAGATAGTATTTGATTTTGTGGACATGTTTTCTCCCCAAATATACAAAAAAATGGTATCCTCAATATAAGGAGAAATTAAATCTTCAGCTGTGGTGTGGTTTTTACCACATTTAGCTATGCGATTAGCAGTACGCTATGAAGCCTCAACTGCATTCTCATTGTCTTTCTTTCCTGACATCATGTATGAAGTAACAGTTACTTTTTCTAAGCACCAAAAATAATGTATTTCTTTGCTTTTATACATAGGATGTTTAGTTTCTAAATTTTGTATAAGTAGAGAGGGTTCTATGCAACTGTTGGATAATATTAATATTTCCCCATACACAGCACACAAAGGCTTAGGACAGTCATCATCCCCTCAAATGAAAACCCACATTTAATACACTCTTCAGAATATTTCCTTGTCTTCTGTGTAGTATCTGAGGTATGAACCTTTTTACTGTCTCCCGGAGTGGGTGTACTCGTAGCTGCGGACTCGTGTTGAGAAGTAGTTGATGATGAGTTATAATCCACATCAAGTTTTGTTTTTCTGTTTCTGTTTTCAACCACTGATCCATAACTGACACACTTAAAAATCACCAACAGTAACAACTGAAACTATGTTAAACATTAAATTAAAAAAAAAACTATTTGAAAAGAATAAAATCATGATTAAAGACAATGCACTTACTCTTAGTAACTTAAACTGATCAAACAGTCTGTCTACAGATGTTTTTATATGTCTGAGCAAGTTCTAGAAAATTCACAAATGGATTGTTCTGAAACTGTGCATAATGACTGATAGAAGCGCGGTTTGGAGGAAGGGTTCATGGCCACGCCCTCACCAATCATCATTCGCTGATGTGATCTAATTTTGAAGCGTCTCCATTAAGGGTGATTCAAACTTAACATTTATTGTTCCATAACTAACGTTTTGCACTTTTTTACTTTACTGTTTTTTTCACCCTTACTGATTATTTTTCTTGTACCCCTGAAAAGCCCAACACGTACCCTGAGAGTACACGTACCCCTGCTTGGGAACTGATGATTTAGATTATGTGCCATTGCTGAAGATTCTGGTCCCCAGGAAATCTTCCTTCCTGCCTCCCTTCCTCCTCCTCCTCCTCCTCCCTCTCTTTCTTAACATTTTAAATCAGAATGGTCAACTACTTTTGCTATATTCTCACCATTCTGGCTAAATATTTATTGTCATAACAAACATTTATTGAGCCCATAAATTGTCTGGGGAGCTGCAGGTGTGGTGATAAGTCGTCTGCAGTCTGCTCTCAAAGATCTCAGTCTGTTCAGGGAGCCCGGCAAGGGAATGAATGGTTTTCAAATGTGGAAACACGGTAGGGGAATAAAGGGAGTAGCTCTCGGTTTATCTTAGGGAAGGCTTGGAGGGTCGCAGGATGTCATTACTCAGCTGCTTGTAATCTCTTTTTGTCTTAAAGATCTTCCAAAGAGGAAGCACATTTTAAAAATTCCCTCTTTGCCCTGGGCTCTTGGTTTTGTGGACCAGGACTACAATCACAGGAATTTATTTCTTTTTTAAACATTAATTTTTTATTTAGATATAATTGACATACATCATTATAGCCATTTCAGGTGTACAACATAATGGTTTGGTATTTGTATGTGTTGCGTAATTGGTCACCACAGTAAGTCTAGTTAACATTCATCACCACACACAGTGACCTCAGGGACTATCTGACATGAGCTTGAAGCCCTTGTCCTGAATAAGGAGGAGGGAGGGGTCCGATACAGTCCTCAGTTTCTCTAGTGCTGGATTTCTGCCTTCACCAGCAGGATTCCCATCTCTGTAACCGGATGGGTTATGGAGACGGCTCCCACAGAGAGTCTCCTTTTGGTACTGCTGTACTTTGATATGTGGCAACATCTCATTAATTTAGATTTATGTCATTCTAAATTTTCATAATTTGGCCTGGATTAGCATGGAGCTCACCCATCTGACAATGGTGGCGGTTTTTGCTCACGCAGTACCAGTCCCTGCCCACGCCTCCTGCCCCACCCCCCAGCGGGGGCATTTTACTGCCCGTGGCACCGAGCCCACCAGTGGGCAGTGGCTCTGCGGCCTTCCCTGCACTCCCTCCCCTTCTCTCGGACCCTGAACACCAGCTCTAGCAGCACCGGTTTGGGTTTTATGCCTCTTGGAGACTACAGTGCCTTTGATATCTCTGCACTCTCACGGTTGCTCTCGTCGCTTGTGTTACACGGTAAGTGGGTGCTAAGGCCCATACAGAGCTGGAGCACTCCAAAGGAAGAAGGGGGCAGCACCGAGGGGCCGGAATCCCATAACCGGTTTGCAGAAATAGCAGGACTCCGTATGGCTTCTGTATACTTGAGTGGGCGTACTTACGTGCAGCAGGGGCGTCCATGGACAGGGAGGTGGTCGATTAGTGAGGCTAACTCTTGGAGTTAGGTGGGCTTTGAGGGTCAGCAGGGCAAATGTTAGAGGTCAGCATAGACACAGTGGCTAGTTTGGGCTGAAGGGAGGTTAGAGAAAGAGTTTGGAAGAGAAGCTAAAGACGTCTTAGACGGTCAGAGAGCGTGGATGCTGGGGGTAAGGGACCTGATTCTTGCTGAGTACCTTCCGAAGGGTTTTGACAAAGGAGTGATGGCATGGAAGCGTATTTAGAATGGAGGGTGTGGAGGAGTGTAGCTGGACAGACTGAAAGAGTGACTGGAGGGAGGGGGACGCGATTGGATGATACAGTAATGACCTCGGGGCGCCTGGGTCAAGTGCTGGTCTCGGAATCAAGGTGTGTAACGATCACCTTTATTACTCCGTTGTTACTTCGTGTTAGCGATTGCTAGGACTACATCCACCGGAAAGTCCTAAGATGCCCTTTAAAAATGTCATCTCGGTCCTTCTCTGTGTCTGAGTGCCTACTGCTAATCCAGAATCTTCTCTAATCCAGAGCCATCGACCCAAGGACACCCCAGCAGAGGCTGAAACGGTTTGTCCGTGTTACTTGGCAGGGTCGGTGGTTTGAATCAGGGTTTTCTGACCTATATTGTGAAGACCGATGACTTTACACGTTTAGTTATTTATTTTAATTTCTGAATTCAGATTTTAAGATAATGTGATAATGTTATTTGTGAATTTCCAGTCCCCTTTTGTTCTTTGTTCTTTAATTACACTCCCATCTACTCTGCCACGACCTTGTCGTTCTCCGTGACAGAATTAAGAACTTGACCAGAAAGTACCCAGGGGAAGGCTAGGCGAAAGGTATCCCTCTCTTTTAACTTTTTGTTTTGAAACAATTACAGAATGGTTGCAAAAAGAGGACAAAGAGTCCCCATGTACCCTTCACCCAGATTCCTCAGATGTTAACAGTTTACCCTTCTGTCTCCCTCCCTCTCCCCTTCCCTCCGTTTCCCTGATACACATTCGTTTTGTTCAGAACCATTTGATAGGCAGTTGTAGACATAACACCCTTCACCCCTAAATACTTCAGTTTGCATTTCCTAAAAACAAGGACGTGCACCTACATAGTCGCAGTACACGGATCTGTGTACTTTGTTCAAATTGTGTTCACTTGGCCCAGTGCTGTCCTTAGGGGATATTTTCTCCCCAGCCCACAGTACAACTCAGGCTCACCTTTTTATCGAATTGCAATGTCTCTTTCATAATCCAGATTATTCTTTCATAATCTGGAATACTTTCTCTGTTTCTTCTTCTTTTTGAATTTGACGATTTTGAAGAGTGCAGGCCATTTATTTGGATGCCGCTCATGTGTATAACAGATGTCCCTCAATTTGTGTTTGTTTGGTGTTTAATCATGCTTAGGTTCAGGTTATGCATTTTTGCTGGAAATACCCCAGTAAGTGATCAGGGACCCATGGTGTCTGTCCTACTGCAGGTGACGCTAACTCTGGTGTCCTGTTTGAGGAGTTGTCTGCTAGGCTCTGACTGTGTCTGGGGCGGCTGCTCTACTGGAAGCTTTTGTGCACGTGGGGGTGGGGGAGGATTCATGCACCCCGCACTTTTTGAAAACCTTCTATCTTGCAGGTTTCTAAATGTCCTTTTTTCCTCTTTACCATGCACTTTCCAGTGAGAGCCCCGCCTCCTTTCCTCTCTGCCTGCTGTCCCCAGCTCTGTGCCGGTCTGCGACGCCTCCTAGGCCGGGATGCATTTTTTCCTTCCCTCCCTGTAGTGTGCTGCGAGCGCGGGCGTTTGCACATTTCGGCCGACTTTCTCTTCGAGGCCCTGATGAGATCAGCCTTGGGGCCACAGCCCCCGCCCCCTCTCCCACTCAGCTTTTCCTCCCGTGACGAGGTACGGCAGGAGCATGCGACGGCCAGTTCCACTACAGTGAACGGACGCGTTCTTAGCAGTCATCGTGCTGTGCAGAATCACGCAGGGCAAGCCACGGGGCTGATGGGGACACGGGGCTGATGGGGACACGGGGCTGAGGCCACGTATCCGCTTGCTAGCGCTGCCATAACGAAGTGCCACAGACTAGGGGACTTAACAGAAGTTTATTTTCTCACAGTTCTGGAGGCTAGAAGTTCAAGCTCGGGCATCCGCAGGGTTATTTCTGCTGAGACCTCTCTCCTTCGCTTGTAGGTGGTCATCTTTCCACATGTCTTCACGAGGTTTTTCCTCTGGTGTCTGTCCTAATGTCCTCTTCTAATAAAGGACATGTTAGACTAGGGTCCCCCTTCATGTTCTCATTTTACATTAGTTACCTATTTACAGGTTTTACCTCCAAATACAGTCACATTGGGGTCCTGGGGAGGACTTCAACATACGAATTTTGGGTGGAAAGGGGAGGTGACACAATTCAGCCCGCAACAGGACACAACTCTCAAAATATCAGTGGCACATTAAAAAAAAAAAAGACCCGAATAAAAACTGTAGCACCATTTTACCCATGTTAAATTATTAGAAATATATGAATACTCCAATGAAAATGGCACTTTTTAGAAATGCCTCAAGTTTGCTAATGGGAATGACATAGGAAGGATTGTAGCTTGCAAGTTATTTCATCAGATGGAAAGTTGTAACACCAGATGTGGATGGGTGTGGCTCCTAATTCCTGTGGAACTGAAGTAGCTGGAAGATTTTTAAGGGGGTGTGTGTGTGTGTGTGTGTGTGTGTGTGTGCATGCGTGTTCAGTGTTCCTACCAGCTTGGTTCAGCTGGGTGCTGTTTTCTGCATTCAGCTAGTGTTTCTTGTAGATGAAAATGCACATAAGCACGCTCAAACTTCTCGTTATATTTTAACTATTTCCTAATGTATCAGTCACATTTGAACAACCAAATTTTACATTTTCAAAATGTCTGTTTCAGCAGAACTGACAGTAGCTCATCACAATTTGTTTGTTATGTTTACTTACAGATAATTTGAAATGACCCTCGTCTTCTGGTTATCCTGAGGGCATGAGTTTATATAGTTTTATTCGTTCTTGCTTTTTAAAATTGTCTTTTTATATTTTGGAGAGTGTGTTGGGAGTTTGGCTTTACACAGCTGCCACTACTGATGCTCCTCAGTTCTTATGAACAGAACTTCGCTTCTTAAAAACACTTTGATTGCATAAGTTAATTTTGTGAATTAATATACTTTATAGTGAAATTTTATTACAAGTCCTCTTTTCCCTCTCTTCTTCTATCTCCATGTGCCGTATTTATGTAATTAATTTTCCATACTTGGTCAGAGTTTAGAGTTCTTTTAATTTTTCCCTAAAGTTCCATCTTTTAAATAACATTTGTAAATAGTTAACTTAATTTGGCTGCAGTAATTTTTAAGCAGAGATTGGAATGACATAAAGCAGTCTTCACTTTGCATGGTTCTGATGTACACCATACATCAGTTATCATGGTTGACTTAAATCATGTCAGTCCTCCAGAAATATGGTTCAAATTTCAGCTACCACAGTATACTAACTGTAACTGCACAAAGTGCACACTTTGCTTCAGCTTCCAGTCACTGCATAAATCACACATGTGCATCACGATAGTGACCAATTGTATTGCATTTTTCACTTCTGTCCATGACTGGTCACTGGGCATCTGTTACTCAGTTCACCCACAGACAGCAAAGTGTGTACGAGTTGTATTGCCTCTTTGTCTTCCAGTGATTAAAGAAAACAAAAGAAAACACACATGACTTTATTATTGTTTTAATTTTTTTTCTCTTTTTTATTGTTATTTGTTCAGCAAAAATTGTGTAGGTTCCAGGTGTACAACTCTACATTGTCCATATGTTACATTGTGTGCTCACCACCCAGAATGAGTTCTCCTTCCATCACCCCTCCCTCCTCCACCCCCCCTTACCCTCCAGTAACCACTAAACTACTGACTGTGTCCATGAGTTTTTGTTTGTTTGTTACTTTTAGTTTTATGTTCCAAATGTAAGTAAAGTCACATGGTTCTTGATTTTTTTAATCTGACTTATCTCAAGGTCCATTCATATTATCGTAAATGGCAGTATTTCATCTTTTCTGATGGCTGAGTAATATTCTATTGTGTATATGTACCACAATTTATTTATCCAGTCATCTATCAAAGGGCACTTTGGCTGTTTCCATGACTTGGCCACCATGAACAGTGCTGTAATGAACATTAGGACATATATATATATATATATATATATATATATATATATATATATATATATATATTTGCAGACTAAGGTTTTCAAATTTAGGGGGTAGATACCCAGAAGAGGGATTGCTGGACCATACAATAATTTTATTCTTAATTGTTTGAGGAACCCCCATACTGTCTTCCATAGTGGTTGTACCAGTTCACATCCCCACCAGCTGAAAACACACATGACTTTACAAGAATGAATAATTGAAAAAAGGAATTGGCCAATAAAAAGAAAAGTGCAGCAAAGAAATGAAAAGGGAAATGGGAAGTGATTAGAAAGAAGATTTGAAACTGCTGATAGAAAGTAAAGGTGGTATGAGCTGTAGGCCTGCGTCAAACTGTAGTACAAAGCATACTGAGTAAGTCCTGCGAATGTAAAAACAAGGTAAAGTCGTGTCAGCGTGTTTCAGTTTAAAGTGTAGTAGGAACAGAGAGTTGCTTATGGTTAAAACGGAGTCTTTACTTCTACTTGAGACTGAAAATCATAATTTAAAAATCCCAATCAGTTTGACTATCATTCAGGCCAAAGTTCTGAAGTTAGTCGCCACATTGAAAGAAGATGGTATTTACATGGATATTGAAGACAAAAAACTGTCCGTAAAGACTAGCTTCATCATTCAGAAGTTGGCATGAATTGATTACTCGTAAGCCACCGGGTGAGGCTACAGCATGGGTAAGGGTGCTGCTGGGAAATTCGCATCCAGACCTCAAAGATCAGTTAAGGCAAGTGATTATGACGATGGTTGTCCAACATTTAATATTTATCAGAAAGGTTGAAAAGCAACCCCATTAGGAACTTTTGCCACAGAAGGTGTAAGATCCCAAAGTGGCTATAAAGGAGTCAAACCCAGGGTAACTATTTTATTAGGAGGCAACACAAAGGGTAACTTGAAATTAAGACCTGTGCTTACCTAGCATTCTGAGAATCCCAAAGCATTAAAAACTCACACCCAAAGGCATCTCCGCCAGTCATTTGGTGCAGATTAAAGACCATGCGTTACAAGGGCGTTGTTTCAAGACTTGTTTCCGTTGTGTTTTTTCCAGAGGTAGACGAAATCATTTAACTTTTAAAGCACAGCTACTGCTGTTAGATAGAGCTCCAGGTCACCCGGATTCTGCTCTTGGGGACCTGAATGAAAATGTGAAAATTTCCTTTTTACTAGCAAATACAGCTTCACTAATAAAGCCAATGAACCAAGGAGTTCTTTCAGCTCTTAAAGCCTATTATCTTAGATGGATTTTGAACAGGTTGTTGATCCCACAACTAGAGATCATGCTTTTTTTTTTTTGTAGCCAAATTTTGGAAGAAGTATGACGTGCATTATAAAACATTCAGGCAGCATAGCAGGAAGTAACTGAGGCGTATGTGTGCAGAATGGAGGAAACTTAGCACACTGTGCATATGACCTTGCAGGATTTGATGGGACAGAAATACAGTTACAGAAGAGACAGCTGACCCTGGGGTGTCGGTACTGCCACCATTCGAGAGACTGGGGATACGTAGTCAGATTTTTCAGGATAAATAAAGCAAGTGGCTGGGACAAAAAGTGTGCAGACGTCCCAGAGGCAGTGATGCCACCTAAGATGGTCACATGGAGGTCATTCACGGCGTTGGAAGCACAGAGAATAAAATGTTGGCAGCCGATCCATACTTAGGAGTGTGGCGATTTGTCAGGGCACAGAAAAGGTCTCCACTCCTGTTGTGTGTGACGCAGCATGAAGAAGGAAGCCTCGTTCACAGTACTCTTGGTCCATTTTTACAAGGAAACACTTGAATTCTCAGTGTTTCTAATATTGCAAAGTATAGAATACTAAACGAATATTAGTTTTACCATTTTTTCATTTTCCTGTGCATTTCTAGAGAGCTTTTCGTAAGTTGACAGAAATGTTCAGAGCTCATAAAAGAATTGTAGCCTTTTCCGTTAACGAAGGTCACTTTGCACGCTTTTGATCTGCACACTCGTGTTTATGGCCCTGCGCGCGGTGCCCAGCGAGGACAGCCCGTGGGAAAACTGGGTCCTTGGCCTCCCGTTACCCTCACTCTTCGGCAGCTGCTGTCAGAGTTTTATGGTCGGTATCTAGCTCTGCTCCTAGACTCTTAATGGTGTTCCCTGTCAGCGTTTGCATGCCACCCGTTACCTGTGTGGCACCTTGGTCTCCTGCTGCCCCCGCCTGACGTCGGGTCCCTGTCCCTGTCCTTGTTTCTGGGCTGCAGAGTTGGCAAGGCTGTTTTTCTCTTGTGGGGCTTTTAGGCTGTCTGGCTCATGAGAAACCACTGGCGGTACTGCTGTGTCCCCGACTCTGCTGCCCCTCCCCACCCGGTTCCCCGCGGTCCCCTCCCCACCCCGTAGCAGGGCTCTTGGCCCTCGGCTCGCTAATCTAGCTCACTGGCCCTTTGGTCCCCAGAGCATGTGGGTGGCGTCTCATCCACAGTCTCTCAGTCTTATCAAAGCCGTTGCCTTTTCAAGTGTATTCATCTTTCCTTTTTGTTCCCAGGGGCCTTATTGTTTGCAGTGTTCAATTGTTGCTCTTCGTTCTGGTGAGGTGAGAGGACTTCAGTGAGGACAAGCCCTTTAACTTGAGTGAGTGGCAGCGAAAAGCCTTAGGCTATCACAGAGATTTGCATTAGGGACAAAAGAGGACGCAGGTGAAGCTGTCAGACTGTTTCTCCGCAGGGAACCAGGCAGGAGAGACCCCCGGACAGTGCGCAGTGGTCCCAGCACCAGGGAAGCGGGCAGGAGAGACCCCCGGACAGTGCGCAGTGGTCCCAG